>VXBI01007052.1:266575-286510 GCA_013397375.1 Toxostoma redivivum | reverse complement strand
GGACAGTGGGCAGCGACACCTGTCTGTGGTGGAGAATATCACTTTGGATGACTCACTATTTTCCCTTCCAATAATGAATAAAATATATAGCATTAACGTACTTGAATTGCCTTGAGGTTTAAGTCCTTCACTTACTGAAGTTTTCCAAATTAAAGTGTAGTGTAATCTATCTTATTTTATGGCATTATAGTACAGTGCAATTCTAGTTATTTCAGTGAATACACAAGTCTTGACAGATGGAAAAAATGTTGGTTTGACATCAGAACATTTCATTTATCTACACTTAAATCTCTGGATTTGTGAACTTATTTATATAGATAACTCCTATCAGTAAAGTCAAAGCAGAGAAGACAGGATATCCTGAACCTAAAGCTATGAAATTAATATTTCTCATTTATTTTATTACCACTGTCTAATCTACATTGCAAGTTAGATTGATGTCAGAGTAAGATAATAGTATTGTATTAACATTGTATTTTAAAAGTGAGCATCTGTTTCAATACTTCTGTGTAATTACGCTTTGGTGTGTTTCTCATGCAGCCCTACTATTAAATGTGAAGAGTAACGATAGCACAGTCTTTGGCCATAAGAAATAGTCCTGGAAGTATATTCCTGGAATCGCAGTTAACCACGAGTATACTATTTGTCTAGAAACACAAATTTCACATTTCCACAGATGGCAGTTTGTGAAGGCCAAAAGCCTTTCAACAAAACTGCTGCTCTCCCCTGTAGGGAATGCCCTTAGGCACTCTCTCTCACAGTGGCTACTGAGAAGTTGCTCCCGCCATGCCTCCCTGTTCTATGTAAATCAATTGTACCCCATTGGCCCTTCCCCCCTCGTACCGCCCCTGTGCCCTCAGACAATTGGTTAGATGCTCTGCCCCGCCCCCTGGCTCTCCTATATCAACCCTGCTCCTGCAAACCCCTTGAGCCAGTTTGTCTCTGGACTCTCTTGAGGAGGCAGAAGAATAAAGTTTTGCCGTGGATCACTGCGTGTGGCTCCTGTCTCTTCCCTCCTATGTCAGCTGAAGTGGAGAGCTCACAAAAGAGCTGGTCCCTCTGTCTGGGAGTGAGGATGTGCCTGTGCCTCTAGGACATCTTTCTCAGGACGCTTCATAGAAAGTCGCAGCACTCCACCACTGCTCACTGCCGCAACAGCAGATAACAACCACCTACTTCCCTAGTACTTGATAACAAATTGAAGGTATTATGCAAGACTGCTGAGCAAAATTGCTGCTATGCATTTGTATATCCAGTGGATATCTGCTGTGCTACCACTGAGAAACAGCCTGATCCCCAAAACTGCAGAGTGCAAAAATACAACGGTTAACTCTAGGTGTGTGCTTTACATGCCTGGGTAGGAGTCATGTCTGTGGCTATGTGTGCTCTTTTAATAAAGTTCCTCTGTGAAAGCAGAGGTAAGGGGATTTCCTTCCTCCTAAAGACATTAATGAATGCTGCTATATCATCAGTCTCAATAGCAGCTCATCTAGAAGGATCAAGAGAAATTTTTTTTTAATTTTTGCTTTGATTTTTCACTTTGCATCTGATGCCAAGGTCTTTTAAACCTGGAATGAAACTACCTGCAGCCTCCCAGCAAACATATCCTTCCCTGTTCTTTGGTTGGTCTAAAACAGTAGATCTAATGTGGATGGGCAATGTGCAAGTTCATTTCAACATGCCTGTTTTAAACAAAAAGTCCACAGCCACTGTGGATCTACTTCACATTATGACCATCTGTTCTTGTCAAAGGTGATGGAAGCTATGACCCAAAAGTGTAGGATTTGGCTTTAGGTTGTTAATGTTACTGCCACCAGACTGCCTATTTAGTCCTGTTTGATCTGAATAGTATGTAATAATTTATCATTAGGATCCTTCTGCCAAACCCAGTAGACTGGGAAGGAGTCACTGCTTTCCTAAAGCACACTTATGTGCAGAAGCCCTGCATGATGGGTCTTGCTGCTTCAGCCCTGCTAATACCTATAATCTCATATGAAGGTTAGAGGTGAATGAATGGAGCAGCTCCCCAGGCTCTGTGGGGAAACTCTAGGAAAATTCTTAATCAAACTGAAATCAAATGGCTGTTTGTAAGCAATATATAACTTACACAGATTTAAGCAATAGTAAAACACATATTTTCCTACATGGAAGAGAATTTTGGAGTTTATAGGAAAACCTTTTAAGGAATGAAAAACATTCTGAAGTTTCAGTCAAGTGTTAAATACCTAAAGCATCCCCTTATATATCTCTATCATACTTATTTGCCATTCTTCCTCATGTGTTGTTTCGGTAGTGTCACTTGAAGTCTGTCACCTTTCATATGGTTCACATTCCTTTGCCAGTAACTGATGAGTAGTTTCTTGGAAAAAATTTGCTCCATCAAATTGCAATTTACTATTTCCACCTTCCCACACGTCATCAGAAAAATCAGAGAGAATAAGCCTTACAGAATGCTGCCACT
Source organism: Toxostoma redivivum (assembly GCA_013397375.1). Classification (NCBI taxonomy): domain Eukaryota; kingdom Metazoa; phylum Chordata; class Aves; order Passeriformes; family Mimidae; genus Toxostoma; species Toxostoma redivivum. The sequence goes on along the minus strand of VXBI01007052.1, from coordinate 284,049 downwards.
GTTAATTGTTTTTTCAGGTCTTGATGAGCAGGGATTTGTTCAGGGTCTTTAAGTCCTTGTTTGAATCATGGCTGAATGTATTTAATACACCTCTTTCCTTATTTTATGCAATCAACATGACAAAGAATGCAGTAAAAAGGCATTAATAATTTTACAGGTTTCCAAATCAAATGTGGACATGGTTTCCTCTGGCATTTAAAAAAAAAAAAAAAGGAAGTAAAATTTAAAATGCTTATATAGCGAGATTACTGTTCATACATAGGTAGTGTTGTTAAAGTCTTGAAAATTCTAGCTGCATATGCCAACTATACTTGATCTAACCTAAGACCTTATGTTGGGTATAGCTATAGAACATAGTCAATTCTTGCATTTTCTTCACTTCTTGTATGAGGAAACTGGATATTGCACTATTAATTATGTCAGGCCATGAAGAGTACAGGCTAAGAACATAGGCTGATAACTGTTTTTTTTTCCATTATTACATATGCTAATATCAGCAGTGTAAAAGAAAGATGTGGAAGGGTGCATGCATATAGTTTTGCATTCATAGTTGCATAGTCATGCATTCATATATGTATACATAATGAAGATAATAATTTAGATTTTAAAAAATCAGCGATTAAAAAAAAAAAAGCTGTACTGGAAGTGCCCCACAGATTCAATGTGATAGGATTGTTCAGTTTTATTTACATGTAAATATTTTAAGTATGTCACTCATGTTTTCCCATGAGTTTGGGATATGAAACCAAACTGATTTTTCCTACCTAGTAATAACCAGAGATTACCTTCATTCCAGACATATGTAGTTTGCTAGGCAACCTGTTAGTCAATTTTTAAGTCCTCTTTAAGAGCCATGATGTCTTCTAAAGATTATTTGGTTTACTGCGATACAGTGGAAACATTCACTCAAGATCAAAGTAACATTAGGACAAACGTGAGGTTCGAAGGGTAAACTTTGTGTTAAAACACTAAATGCTGTTTCAAATCCTAATGGATGACTGGGTTTAAGATTTTTGTCTCTGGAAGGCCATTCCTGATATGACATAGATAAAAGCACTGCAACCAGATAAAGGCTGGTCCTTACACTATTTGTCTTTGCTTAACTAAAAGTACTTTCTGAATAGATTCAGATAATCTGGTACAGATTTCTGCCTGGGCGCTCTTTTTCATAGATTGTCTGGATTCTACCTGAATAGAAATTTAGTGAAATGAGAAAAACTAATTTAAAACAGCTATAAATCCACACAAGCAAAACTATAAAAGAAATAGAAACAGTTTTCATGTATAAAAATATAAAGAAAATGGAGCACATTAAACTTTTGCAGCCAGTCTCTATAAACACAAAGGCAAAGCACTGAAAACCAGGGTGTTCATGCATAATTTTGTTTTCCTGCTCCTGTGAAATTTGTTCCATGTCTGTTACAGACATATGCAGTAAATACTACTACATATATTCCTGTGTAAGAGAAATAGATCTCTTCCTCTAGAAGGGAAAATTAATCCTGTTAAAGACTATATTAAATAAAGCACCTTAGGGTTTTGAAAACTTCATTATGAAGTGACAAAATAAGTAGCAAACTTTGGAAAGAGGCACAGATTTTAAGTAGAAGCTGGTAGGATTATTTTCTCTATAGTGCTATAATAGATTCATAGTGAAAGCTTATGCTGGATAAAGGAAGCACAAAATTGCATCTGACCAGTTACTATAGTTTGTTTAGCCCTGGAATTTGCTTTCAATTTGTCAGACATTGAAACTGTATGAACTAAAGAGTGAACAAAACCTTTAGGTTTTCTTAGATTGGTGAGAATGCACTACTGTTTTTGTCTCAGAGGTTAAAATATCTGTAAAAGCCTACTTGGTATTTTCCTGGCCCTACACTGAGAGGGAGAGGTTGCACTCAAAATGAAAAGGCATTAACTGCCTTAGTAAAAAACAGTAAGAATCTGATGTGAAAAGAATCTGAGAAAAAGAGAGAAGACTTTGGTGAATGGTGTCATGGCATCAGATGTCTGCAGGAGGAAACAAAAAACTAAATGGAAAATTCGCTATTAGTAATTTCATGCTCTTGTTTATGAAATATGAAAATGAGACTTAACAATTCTCTTTCCTTTCTATATAAGACCTATTTATGCCTGGTTTACAATGCCAAACAATTCGTTTGACCTTTCTCCAGTAGCAGTGGGTTGTTTTCTAATCTTATGTCTGCAAAAAATGTGAACAGAGCATTCATTTATATGGATCAGTTCTGACTGTGTTGACCAGCTTCACTCACACATTAAGGTCACTAAGACGTGGAAGACATTGCATGGAAGTTGCATTAGTAGGCAGTTAGATGAAGCTGGAGATTCTGTTCTCTTGGGCACCCTATTTTTGAAAAGACTGGAGGACTCACCTGTGATAAAATACATCAATCTCAAGAACCCCTTCTGTTCTTATTTTTCTCTAATCTCATTTTTAAGAAATAAAAATTACTCTAGTAAAGTTTAAGGTTAATATAAACTTGAGCAGCTTACATCCTTTATTGAGAGTATTATATCACAAATTTATTACTTACCATTTGCATTAGCAGTAAGCAAATATACCAGTGAAAAAGCATTCTTTGATAAAAGGAGCATAGGATAAGTCCTACAGAGAATCTTAAATTTCATTTTGTTGATGTATTTACTCCACTCTACTTCAACTGGTATGTTTCAAAAGTTAATGTACATTAGTATATATAGTTAAAACTGGCATCTGTTTTGTCAAGCTTCTGAAAACTTGCTTTACTAGGCAAGGGAGGGAAATCATGACATGTACTACTTCTGCTGTTGATCTTATAGCAAATCACATTTTATTTATGTGATCTCGAGGTTTGCTGTTGTTGTTCATCCTGTCCACCACACTGATGTACTTTTTGGGTTGATTCATTTGTTAACCAAGACTTTAACTTTATAAGAATACATATGTTCTAGTAATTTTGTACACAAACACCTTTTGTTATAAGTTGTTTGCTTCTAGTTCAGAAAGTTATTGGCCTGAAGAGAAATCAAGGAATTATAAATATTGCTCAAGTTTATCATAAGTTCAAAGAGAAAGTTAATGATGCCTGATCACTGTTTTATGAAAATATTATTCAGCACATTAAATGGAGAAAATCTGCTCAAGAAGCTTGCATGAAGCTGTTGTATCAGAAGCTAGTTTTTAATATTTTGGGGATGCAATTTTTTTTTATTTATGACTGCTGATTCCAAAATATCTTCATGAAGCAGTTCTGCCTTTAGAACTATGATCTCCTTTGGCTTAAGGCCTTTCCATCCCAAAGCACTTCCATCCTCTCACCTTTGTTGTCCAAAATGTATTTCTTACTGATGTTTCTGTCTTCATAAATACACTTACAAAATTGCTGTTGCACGATCTTCTCAGTCATATTTAATTCCTGTATATTACTGAAAGATTAAGATTAGATGACCATATCAATTAAGTGCGTGACAAGGCCTATCTGAGGCCAACATTCACCTCCTGTTGCCTGGCTGAATTAAGTGGCTGAAGTCAGTAGCATCTTAGATTGCTAATGCTAGATCTGCTACAAATAGCAGATTTCTCTGTGATCACCACATTACCTGACACAGGTGACAAAACTGGAAACTTCTACCATATTTAATAAATTACTTTAAAGATTAAATGCATCTTCTTAAGAGCAAATTTGAGATATGGCCAGAACAGATTTGAGATATAGCCAACACAGAAGAGGTCATGCATTCTGAAAATTGGGTTATATGTTTCTATATTTACTTCTTTAAAGTCAGCATAGGCTGTGTTATTCCATCTGAGCACTCAGTTCAAAAACTGAGAGGCCATGTACACATGCTTGACTGTCGTGAGCCTTAGTGGGGGATTAATGTAGATTTCTGGACTCTGGAATTCTAATGAAGAAAACAAAATAACTATGGCACTCTTACCAGTACAAAACTCCATGGGCTTGGTCTTCCACATGAGTTTATCTCTCTGTAAGAGTAATCTGCATAAAAGTGCATGGCACCGTCTTTCAGTTGGGAAGACAATTCAGCCATGCCACAGAGAGAGCTAGTGCAGATACCAAAAACTCTTCATCAGGATGAGTTTGGAGCTGCACCAAGAGTGAATATGGCCTTGTGACAGGCACACTTCAACAGTAGCTTGAACTTTAATCTTTCTCATAGCCACCAAACCTTTTTGCAGTTCATGCCCTGAAATTATATCTGCTATGTACTGCATTTTTATCCTGACAGTTATAGATTCTCGGGGTCCCTGTTGGGACTTTTCTGCCCTGAGATGTGTACGAGGATTCACCCGCAGCCTCAGCGTCGGAGAATAAATCACAGCTTCTCAGGTTTTCGGTCTTCAGGGGGTATTTATTAAATCTTATCTATAAAATTTTCTCTCTGCCCAACCGAGTTCTGCTCAGCAAAGCAACCATGGCACACTCTCTGCCCCGTCAGGGCGGTGTTATCTTTTATACTACAAATTATGTATTCTATGTTTACAATTTTTTTCCAATACCTATCACCTATGTTGCACAGTGCACCTTCTATTCTAACCAACCCAAAGTGTCCACATCACAGCAGAAGATGGAGACGAAGAAGAAGAAGAAGGACTGAACATGCCCTTTTTCCTCCATCTTGCCTCCATAAACCCCCATCCCGAAAATCCTAAAATCTACTTTTTCACCCTGTGATAACTACCATTTATACTCTCGTGGATTGTACAGTCTCATACAAAGTTGGCAATCTGCTCCATGTCTCAGAATCAAATCCACAGGTGATTTTGGCTGCCTGCCTGGATTCCAAAGCCCCCCAATAAGGGTTCTGGCAACTCTGGACTCCTAAAGCGATGTCCTGAGTTCCCACAATAGATAAAGGAGAAATTGTGATGGTTTGATTTTACTCTTTGCTAAGGAACAGTATATTCTGTTTTTCTTCTCTAAATTGTTTCAGGTTCTTTAGTTCCTCTTTCAGTTTTCTCCTTTTGGTGGAAGGTTTGGGTTTGGTGGAAATTTATTTTTTTTTTCAATAGTTTGTTTTGGGGGAAGGTTGTGAGCTTTCACTATTTATTTTTTTGGGTTTTTTTCAGCTAAAAATGCAGGTTGTAAAGATGACCCTGAAGGGATTCTTCTGGAGGAATCCTCTCTATTGTTCTCAGATGCTCTCACTATTTGTAAAATTGTGCTGTTTTCAGATTTGTTCTGAAGGCTTCCTTGCATAATGGAATGCCAGCCAGAACAACAAGGCTTCCTTACAAAATGACGATGGCAGATGACATGGACAATATCAGCAATAGCAATTGTGATGACAAGGTCCAGCTCCTCAGAATTAGAGTTTTGAAAACAGAATAGAGATGTGCTGCGGAGGAAAGATACAAACGTGAGTTGAATTTTTCTGTACAGACTTCTCTCAGGAAGGGTCCATGGCTGTGGGAAAAAAAGTGTCTGGTTCTTACTCTTCTGCAAAGGAGCCAGCAAGGATTGAGGGTAATGAGAGGTGCAACTGACCCATGTGCATAGTGCAACTTAGAGTTGTTGCTCATTATCCTTGTGTTACAGAATAACAGAATATTTGGAGCTGAAAGGAGCCCATAAGAATTATCAAATCCAAATATAAGGAAATTGCCCATATAGGGATTGAACCCGCTGCCTAAGGAGATTTTAGCACCATGCTCTCACTAGCTGAGCTAATCTCAGGGTTATTAGTTCCTTTCATAATTTTTGTGAACTGTAGCATAGTCTTGTTTACAAGTGAGTCCTGTCCCTTCTTTATTTCATTTCCCATGGAGATTTCACATTATCTCAGATTTCTTGCATCCTTAATACAAGCCTTCCAAGAAAAGAAGTGCTACTTTTCCCAAGCAGCAATCATCCTTCTGCCTCTTTCTCATTCTTTTTGTGTTTTTCTTTTTTCATCTCCCACCTTTTCTTAATCAAATGGAGAACTGCTAAATGAAAGTATTGAGGAAATGGCAGGGAACTTGGCTTTTCCAGAGCATGTCACTGAGATCCTGAGAGCTATACTGAGCTACAGACTTAACTTCTTCTTACAGCCCCACTGAATGCACACCATTCATCTGTAGCTACTGAATGAGTGGAAGATGCACATCTTATATGCACATGTTATCACTAATTTGTGGACCTTATTCTGCAAGCAGATGTGCTCTTGATATAGGAAGCTGCTTTCAGGATAGTGGGGGATATAGATTAGACATGTGATGGGACTTCCCCACATGGAGTTTGTATGCTCATGAATGGCTTCAAAACCTTGAAAGACAAGATTTCTTATTACAGAAATTTGCAATGCTCAATATTTTGTGATTGGGTCCTGTTCAATGATAATAATCAGGGCTAGCGAGTAGTTTTCTTCTGCAAGACTGGAAATGAGGTCACTGCCTTTTTTTTGTTTAACTGCTCTCATCAGCAGAGAGATACAACCAGAAAGATGCTATGTAAATACACTAGAAGTAAATAATGTGCTAGTTAAAATGAGCATAATATGTGGGTTTAGTATGCAAAACTGATTTCTCTGAAAGTTATTTTCAACCCTATTTTAAAGTCAGGATGAACAACACATTACTGGAATAAACATCACATCTTGCCTGCTTATGTAAGTTTGCTAGTATGGGGACACAGTAAGATGTTTGTATAATTGAAGAGATACATGCTACCAGTGCCCCTGGCTCAACTCCCACTGACTATGTGACTTGGGCAGATTTCATGATGCATGGGATTTGGTCTCAGGCAAATATGCAACTGTCCCCCTTTATTCTTCCTCAGTTCCTGAGCTCATTGACTATTTACACAAGCTTCCAAATTTGCATGTAAATTCAATAGTAGCTGTGGAAAATCACAGCTGAGTCACCCTGAATATATTTGTACTTGGACACAAATGTCTTTACAAATCTTCAGCAAACTAATAGGCAAAAACTGGGTACTGATACCAAAGCTATCTTGCTCTTGGAAATGCCTAAGAAAATATCTGGCTAAGAAAATTAGCAGGAATTATTTTACAGGTGTTATTTATAGCTAACATCCCCTCCCCTTCCCCCTCCAAAAAAAAACCCAAACGAAAACACCTTGCCTCCCCCCCACAATTAACCAAATCAAACCAAAACCCAGAGGAAAAAAGTGAGAAAATTTAATAAGATATTATAAAACAATTTTAGTACATTTGAAAACAAAATTGGTCAGCGTGGTCCTGGAGAAATTCTTATCTTGGTACTTTGTGTGAGGTTCCTTTATTTTTTGTGTAGCCAAGCTTTATGCAAACTAACTTGCTGATATCTCTATCTATCCACCCAGAGGCAGCTGTGACCAAGTGCTACTACACCCTGATTTTCTAATTGGCCTATAAAATTTTAATTGGATGATGTGATTCAGGAATGAGAGCTGCTTTAGGTATTTAAGGTGTATAAACAGTCACTAGGTTTGGTCTCTTCTGTGTATGAAGCAAATAGACATGCTCTGCTAGGAAATTGGATTGGAAACATCCAAATTTCACTTTTGAATGGAAGTAGTAGTAAATTTTTTAATCTCATCAACTTCATCTCAAAGAAAAAATATGTTGCTGTCCATTTCTACTAAGCAGGCTTCTGTTAAGGATGCAGAAAAACAGAGGTAATGTGAAATTTCTGTGGAAAAAAAATAAGAGAGGAACAGGATTCACATGTAAACAAGACTTTGTTACAACTCCCAACAATTAGGAAAGGAACTAGTGCAATTAAAATGAACAATAACTCTGAGCTGCATTGTGCATGTAGCCATTTGTGGGTCAGCTGCACCTCCCATCAGTTCCCTTACTCTAAGGTCCACATCCATGTGTGTGCATCCTCTTCATGAGATTTCTGTGAGAGAAGTGCTTTGCGTGTAGATTTTTACCTACCACTGTTTATTTGTGTCTTCCAAGTCTCTTCTTCTACTACAAAGAGCGGGTCAAATTTTCCCTTTCCTTGATGAAAGATGACAGTTTGCCTTTGTATCTAAAAACCTGATTGGCACATAAACCAGCCATTTTGTACAGAAATAAGACACATGCCATCCCTGTGAAAGTTGCCATTTTAGGGTTTACAGCTTTTTTTACTGGGTTTATTGCTTGTATACCAAAGGAAAATCTGCTCCTCTACAGCATTTTACATAAGGTAAGGTTTTCTGCAGTAATGAGGCTCAGTGCATTTGTAACTGCAAGGCAGTCTGTGTTTTATGTTTTTGCACAGTCTTCTTGTAGTAGACGACAATGAGGAGTCTAGGAAGATTGTTACTCCAACATCAGTCAAAACTGGCGTAGAAAAACCTGCTGTTGGTGAAAACAAGCCTGTGGATCCTGGAATCTTTAAAAAGCCCTATGTAAATTAATATTTTTGGTTACACAGAATTCTAACTAGATTCAGATGCCATGCTCACATGAACACCTGTGAAAAATCACAGCCTAAAATACTCATAATTTGAGTATTTTGGAACCTTTGTTTTACCTTCTATACCTTGTTACACATTTTCTTTTAATTCTCTGTCTGTATATAGTGTGCCCCAAGCCCTTGATTTCATATAGTGAAAGTTGTCTGCTTGGGCCTGCATGTAGTCACCAGTTCTGCAGGACACAAGACAACGTACCTGTGTAGACTGCAGCTGAGTCTGGATTTTAAATGTGTAGAACTGTCATGCATGCAGAGGGTCTTTCATTCAGAGGTTGCTTGGCAAAACATCTAGGAACAAGGCAGGCTGTGGAGCTGAGCTGGGCTAAGGATGCTAGATGTGGTGTCAGAAAACAGCATGACCAAGTTTGTAGGGCAAGGCAGTGCCTGACTAGGTGAGGCAGCTATAAATACCCTGTGATGCCAGAGCCTGCTTCCACTTCAAAAGGAGCATGCACTCTGCTGTGCCTTCCAATTCAGTATCAGATTTACTGGCTTCAGGTTCCTTTTCATTAAGGAAAAAAATCTGGTGATTTGAAACTGGAATGTTTATGAACTGACAGTCTGCCCTTAGATGATTGCAACACAGTTCAGTGCAAGGGCGATGCTTGAAAGGGATGCTAGAGAGCTCAAGGCAGTCCTGCTGGAAGGCAAACATATTCTCAGGGACAGCTGGCAAAAAGTAAATATTAACTGAAAACTTAATGAATGCTCTAGCCTATACAATCACAAAATACACATGGGGAAAGAGGTGAACTGATAGACACATTTTCTAGTGAAGAAAATGGAGTGCAACTGAAAGTAAGTAAATTAGAATAGTTTTGGAGTTCTCTGCTATTTTTTGTCTCATTGAGAGGGGCTTAGTCTTGAGTAGTAAAGCTGTCTTTAGGCTCACAGCATTTAGACAACAGTGTTGAGATTCTTTCAACTCGTGCCAGATGTGAGAGAGGAAAAGTCAGGAAGCAGCCAGTCTCAAGGATGAAGCAGAAGCTGTCCAAAAGTTCCTAAGCTGTGACACAGTCAAGCTTGACTTTAATGCTGAACCGTGTAACCAGGAGCTGGGGTTGATGTGGGGAATAGGGCAGGAAATGAGAGATAAAATTTAGCCACAGTTATCACAGGTCAGGGAAATTCTTAAGACAGCTAAATAATCTGTAAGTTAACCACATACATAGTGGTGTCTTGAGAACAATAAATATTGTGAGGTGTGTTCAGTTTCCTAAAATATATATTTTTTCCTGTGCTGCTCTCATGCCTGTACTATACAGCTGGGATAAACAGACAGGAATTAAGCCAGTATGAGCAATAGCTAAAAAATTATTAGCTAAATTACTTGTATTATTGCAGAAGAAATTGTCTTTGCAGTCAAAATTACTGACAATTTGCTTTTATTTCTGATGTTTAAGGGCTGATGATCTGTGCTTATCTTTTATTGCAATAATAAAAACAACTTCACTTTTCTCATGAACTGCCATCCATGTTCAAATAGGCCGTGTGCACATGCAGAACAGAAAGACAAATACAGTTCCAGAGTAGGAATGGTATGTGTTTGTGTCTCATCCAATGAAGTGACAGTAATTCATGTGAAAAGGGATGGTTTACTGGGACAAAAGAGGACACAAGTTCCCTGCATGACTGAATTAGGTGAGACTTTTTTAATGATAATGATAATTACTACAGCCTGAAAGAATGTTTTCCATTGTAGACAAGTAAGTGTGGAGAAGAAAATTGCTGTCCTCTATCAGCTATGTAATAAAACACATAATTGTGAAAGCCTAAATATGTGGATGGCTCTAACCCGTTATGCTTTTACTCAGAGATATGGGTACAAGTGACTCAGAAAATTGTTTCTGTAAGGAAAAATGTTATCTTAAAATGAGCTGTTATTTATCAGATGGGTAGTTACTGGGTACGTAACTTGTAAGCATCTGGAGATGAGCTGGTTAATCAGAAACAGTCAAAAGTGGTGAAATCCTTCAGTTGAAAGGTAACTAACGTTTTATTTCTAACTTTGTTGGAAAGTGAGGTGTGTTGGTAGTAAAAGCTTTCATTGGTGCACTCAGAAGTGTGTGCAGTCTGTTGTAAAATCAATATGCAGTCAGCCTTTGGGATCCTACAGCTTGCTTTGGCTGCACATGGGAAAACTCCAATGTGATAATACAGAACAAAGTTCACTTTCTGGATTGTTTGTTGTTAAGTAATGGGCTGAAAACATAGTGAGTTGAAAAATGGTACAGGGCTTTCTAAGAAACTATTTCCCTTTTCGAGACAGCTTCCATTTTACTTTGTTCTTCTGATCTTTTAGAGGCTGCAGACCAGAGAACTGAATACCAACATAAATCTATTTCATAAGTATTTACTTATGAGGTGTTTCTGAGTGTGATAGTATAAGTCCATAAATTAGGATCGCTTTGAAAGTTATGGAAAGAATGTCAGTGTATTTTACAGGTGTCCAATCAGGCTGTAGTCATATTACCACTGCTGAAAAACTAGAGGTTACCAGTGTACCAGAATAGCTCTTTTCTGCTCTTTTACAATACCCTATTTTTTTGTTTGAACATACAAGAAAGTTCCTCTGTTCTCTGGACTTGTCTCTGCAGGTGACCATGAGTCAGTACCAAGCAATATTACAACAGCAGGGAAACTGCAAGAAAATTATTTTCAAGGACAATGTTCTAGGAATTTGTGACCAAGGAATTCCCTTAGGCAACAGAAGTGTAAACGTGTGAGTGAAGGCTACTAGGCATTATTTTACTTCCTTGAATTGGCCTAAATTCATTCTAAACCATCATAAGTGTGTGGTACTTACAAGGTTCTATGCCTAGAGGCTGTCCATTGTTGTCCATCTTGTTCGCTTTGAGTTTTTCACCTTCTATTTTCATTTCATACAAATGTGTTCTGTAAAGAGGTAAGGAACAGTCAAGCTCTACTTACCTTCTCCCTTCTACCCATTACTTCCTAGATTTCTATTATGTCCTTTTGTTGACACCCCTTCTCATACTTGCCATCTCTTTGGTAGGTAAATAATCCAGTCTTCCTACTCATTTTCTGTCTGAAGCTTTTAGAACTTTTCTAGGTAGCCTTGAGGATCTTTGCCTAATTTCCAATTTTTATAGGGCCGACTGCTTTCTAATCAGGTTTTTGGCACATAATGGATTTATAATGTGGCACATTATTTTCTATTTTTTTCTCATATTTGTTGAACCTTGATGTTCTCTTTTGAATTTTGATTACCTATTTTCATAAAAAACCTTAACTTCTCCAAAGGTCTTTGTTTTAGTTGGAATCAAATAAAGCATTTGGATGTTGAGTTGGGAGGCCTGCTTTGCTACTGTGAAATAGACTGTAACCTGGCACTTTTGTCCTTTTTAGAAAGGAAGAGGGGAATAAGAACTGGAAAAGTTAAGTTTGCTCCCCATTCTTGGTTATGGCTGGAGCCAGAGGGGGTAGAGTGACACCTTTCACTCTGTTTTAGTAAGGCAGCTGTGCTGTAATATTTTCCCAAGCCAGGTGAGTTTGGAGACTCTTCGAAGCAGTCAGACAGCACTGAGTCAGCAGGAGCAGAAGCAATTCCTTTCAAACACTACCCTCACCATTGTTTCTTGGGTGCACTTTTAAACCATTTTACTTTGAATGTTCTCTGAGCTCTTGTGTACAGAATAATGTAATGGAAATTTCCCTTGATATTCTGTTGACAATCCCATTTTTAAAAACACAAAATTATCCCAGGAAGACCCTTTAAGTATTTGGAAAACACAATATTTTGCCTGGAAGACACAAAAGCTGACCCCTTGCTGCCCACCTGGAATATTCCCATCAGTTTTATTTTCAGTCTACTGGAAAAAAATCTGTGCAGACAGTTCATACAGGAAATTGGGAAGGAAAAAAATTATTTGCTTGACTTTTTCTCTGCTTTGGAACAAAATAATCATAACACTATTTTATTTTAAAAACATATATATTTTTTTAATGTCTATGTCTTTCTATACACATGGCTACTGCCACTGGCTCCTTAACACTTTGTTTTTGAGTAGTGGCTATGTAGATTCTGAGTGCTTACCATGGACTTTTTTGGGTTTGGTCTATTATCTTCCCCCTAAGGACCTATTAATTCAGATAATCTCCCAAAGATTATATTATTAAATGGCATTGTGTTGAAAGCTGTTAATGGTCATGAGGTTTCGATCTGAAGATTCTCAGAGGCTGTGATATACCCATTCCTCATTTCCTCCAGTTTGCAAGTTGCCAGTGAAACATCTTTGGAAATTATGAGGAGCTTACCTATGGAAATGTCATGGGAGCTATCATGGGGAGGAGTTGTCAACATCAGCTCAGGTTGAGCTTGTGGTGTGCCCTGGCAGTCCGGAGGGCAAACAGCATTCCAGGAGCATTGAGCATGGCACTGCCAGCCACAAGAGAGGGGATTATTCCCTGTATTCAGTGCTGTGCAGCCTCACCTGCAGTGCTCAGTGCATTTCTGAGCCCTACAAATTAAGAATGCTGCCAAGTACTGGAACAGGCTTCCTAGAAAGATGGTTGATGTCCCCAGTTTGTCATTGTTTAAGAGGCATTTGGACAATGCACTTAATAATATGCTATAAGTTTTGGTCAACCCTGAAGTGGTTGTGAAGTTGAACTGGATGATTCTTGCAGATCCTTTCTGTCTGACATATTCTATTCTATTCTATTCTATTCTATTCTATTCTATTCTATTCTATTCTATTCTATTCTATTCTATTCTATTCTATTCTATTCTATTCTATTCTATTCTATTCTATCCTCTCAGTGTCGTTTCCATTACTTCTTCCTAAAAGTGTATTTAAATATTTGGACACACCAGCTGTGTTTAGAAACCTATCCATGATTGTAAGATAAGTTTTAAGTGTAAAAGGGCTTACAAAACATCATCAAATAAAAAGCACATTCAGGTGTTTAAAGGACACCTGAAGGTTTAAAGGACACCTTAGAAGACAAGTTCCCCAGAAGACCCAAGAAGTAATTTAGTGCTGATCTTAGAAGACCTATTTAATGACACAGGTTTCTGTTTGGACCTGGAGGAGACTATCTAAACTCTAGGACTGTAAGACTTTACTTAAACCTGACAATATGGGTCTGAGGACTGTACATGTTTTGAGACTTTGAATTTTTAGTATTAAATTGACACCTATGAAATAAGATTACACTGAATTTCCCAATGTTGCAGAATGTATTAAGGGAAAAGATATAGTAGACCACAAAGTTAATACATACTGTGATGCTATTCTCTCTTTTTTTTATAGTACTCCTTTCTTTCTTTATGGTTTGTGTCAGTGGGAGGATTTGGATTTTTTGATTGTTTGGGGACTATATTGAAACTGGATTTTATTTTTCTGAGTTTCTCTTGGGAATATGCAATTAATTTTATTTTATCTTGAAGAGTCCCCACATGTTAATGTCTTGGATTTCAGTAGTATAAATGATGAAGTTTCATTTAAAGGCACCTAAACATTTTGCGTTTAGGCAGAAAGACTTCAGCTGACTGAATGTCTCATGAAGGGAGAGACATCAAACGTCAGCTCTTCCCATGATTCAGTGATGTCTTGTATTAACTATGAATAGCCCTGAGTATCAGTTGAAGCACTTCAGTCTGATATTTAATATAAGATGTTGAAAATATCCTTCAGTATCAAGAACAATAGCTTAAAGGATAAAAAGGTCAGGCTTCTGTATACACAAGTGTCTCAAGGAACAGAATGACTTGCTCTGCATAAGAACCCATCAGTCCTAGAGGATTCTGAGCTTAGAGTATGACACCATAGTGCCCATGTGCTCCTTCATCCTTTCACTTTGCTCTCTTGATGCTTCTGGAGCTACAAGCCTCTTTATTTCTCTTGTATTAGGAATTGCTGGGCATATACTGCAAAGAAAAGATCATCAAGTTTGCAGTTAAACAAAGAAGGTCCAGCCTTCTCAACACTGACATTCTTTCCTGTAGCCATCAAATCCAGATTTAGGACTCCAGAGGAGTTCCTGGTTTCTACATGTTGCCTGTCTGCTAGAGAAAATGGGAAAGAACAATAATAATAACAGCATCATAGACCTGAGGAACCTCAACTTTCTTTTTCTTGAATCCTAGAGGAAGATTCCACTCCTGAATAGTCCTTGACTTCAGCTGCTGGTCATTATGGTACAAAAACTTTCCTTTTCAGTGTGAAATAAGTGCTGTCTTCCAATAAAGAATTTAAATTTCAGAATAACAAAAGTTCCTTGTTAATAAATCCTGCACTAACAAAACTGTTTATAGAGTGTATTATGTGGTTTACATAATGGCTCCAATTATTACTTCTTGTCTTCTGGAATAAGAAATAGATAATGCATACATACAGATATTAATCTTCTGTGTATGATGTATCTGCTGATCCAGGGTCATCTTTGGAAGTGCTGGATGGTAGGTTTCCACTTCTGCTCCTTTGTCAGGGACATGTTTTTTTTAGTGGACAGATCCTTTCTGTGCTCTTTTATTTTGTTTATGTTTTACTACATATAGCAAAGCAAAATGCCTTTTTGGAGACTGCACTAGAAAAGCAACAGTGGAAAAATAACTGTAATCAGGTGTAACTATAGTTAACTGCTGGAAAAAGAATGAAAAAAATAGTAATAGCACAATCAAACATGGTAGAAATATGACTAATGAATGCAAAAAACTATACCAGCAGCACAATGTATGTCTATTTTAACTCAGCAGCATTGTTCTTTAGTTGCTGCTCAAATCCGTTAAAAACATTTGGAAATTAAAATGTATTTGCCTAAAGCGGTTCTGAGTGAAAAGCCCACTGGAATGATCTGGGTGGTGCAGATTTGGCATTCAGGAGTTTAACCCTTCTGCCCCACAACTAAGTCATGCTTCAGTAAAATGGTGGCAGCAATTCACTTTCCCACCCTCTACTCCTTGATACAACTTGTGCAAGTCCAAGATTCTAGTACTCTGTGGAGCTGCCTGAAGAAAGCTGTAAGAAGCAAATATCTTTAAGAGCAGGAGATGTTTAATCATGGCCCATTTGCCTCAGATGCTCCCCTACCAACAGTGTGAAATGTTCAAATAGCAAAGGCATTGCTTTCATGTCTGTGGATTACCTGAGTTTTGCATTACATAAGGAAAATTCTTAATAAGCTCCATAAACCAGATGAAGGCTGCTTTGTTTTGCAAAGCAGTTACAGTTGTACTGAAGAATTTGGACCTTTGAGACAGTGAGCTTTTAGAAGTAAACAGGGTGCGCACTGTGCAGAGGCAAATGAGGGCAACCTGTGCTCACAGACCTGTTCTGTTCTCCAAAATCCCATTTGTGGGAACACAGCCTACCCTTTTCTGTCCTGCAGGGGTAAAACGAGGAGTGCACTATTGGATGTGAGGCTGTGATGCACTATCACACCTGGAGATCCTCTGGCTCCTATTCTGTGTCCTCAGCAGTAAAACCGACCTCATGAGGTAGCAATTAGGGAATGTTTGCTATCTGTATGATAGCATTATCTGGTATTGTAGCATGCAATCAATCCATGATAAATAAACATGCTTCTCTTCCTTTCAAAACCTGCTTGGTTATTCATTTACAGTTGGGATCATTGTAGTTCATATTGTCATGGGTTTAGAGATAATTGTGCAACAGTTAGTTGTTTCAGTGGCAGAAAACATTGCTTCTGTTTTACTTAATCTTCCAGGTAACAGATATGCTTCACTTATTTTTACTTGTCCAAATTTAGAAACCAAGACCAGAGCTTTCCCAGTAAGTCAGTATATCATGGGGTGGCCACCGTTGTTTCCTGGGGATATTGTTCTTGTGGTGCAGAAGTCCTGACTGACTGCCAATATCTTCCTCCTCAGCAGGAGCTAGTAATTGGAGGAAAAAAAGTCTCCCGACTTCATGAAGTATATAGTGCCTTAAAGGGGGTATCACATAAAAGCTAACTGCAAAGGAATGTAATTTCTGAAAAAAAACATGTAATAGACCTTTTAATTTTAATTTCCCAGAGGAGAGGACATCAGATGGCATACTAATTGCCAAAATTTTTTTCTTTTTTATCATTTGTGCTAGTCCCCACTGTTTCCAACATGACATTAATCTTTTAGGCAATTTATAGTACTGCTTATTGCCTATGTTAACCATTCAATGGAGCATAAATTTGCAAACTGACTTAATCTGTAAATCCTAGTATTGTATTTTCACTTTGAAAAGTATGTAAGGATCCCTTGATTGCAACCATATTTCTAAGTAGGTGTAATACCTGTAATCCTTATTTCTCTGGTGTTCTTTATCTACCTTAAGATATTTCTTCATGATATATTAGTCATCTTTGTATGGACAGATTTTCTTTTGAACATATACACTACAGATGCCAAAAACCAGCCAACCTGTATGGTCGTATTTCAGAGAATATTTCATTTAGGCCAAAACCATATCACAAACTCCTTTGATAATGTGCACTGTGCTCACAAATTTTCTTTGGTGCAATTTAATTTATTAACACAGACTTATCCTAGGATGATACACTGCATTTTGTTCATGAGTTTGGATTTGCTTTTCTGCTTTGATCCTTTAGAGGAAGCAAGTTTCTCCTTCCTCCCCCTCTCACTCCCTTCCGTGGGAAGATTTAACTCGCACGGTTCACCAGTCTTTAATCCCCAGCAATCCCTCATGTAGAGTCTGCTTTTCTGCCTTGGTTCCTGGTCTCTTGACTGGACATGACACAGCAGACTGATTCATCCCCATGTCTAAGGACTCCTGCAGTGCTACCAGGTGATCCATTTACTGCCCAGCAGTGAACTCTGGGTGGAGTTTGACCAGTGACTGACCATTCTCATGTTTAAATAATCTGTCCATTATGACATTTTCATGAAAATCCCTTTATGCTGATAAACATTAGATGTTTTGGGGAGAGGGGAGGGAGTGGTTTGAATGCATTTTGTAGCCCTGAAGCATTTTGTTCTTAAGGAGTACTGGAGAGCATTGAAAGATCCTCAGAGGGTTAGAGAATGTTCTGAATGGGAGGGTGGGATTTGGATGCTGTGAAAGTAATTTTCAGAAGTTTC
>VXBI01007052.1:71293-266511 GCA_013397375.1 Toxostoma redivivum | reverse complement strand
TGGCAGACAGTGTAAACAATCTTTTGCTTGTTTATTCGTTGCCTATTCTTCAGGCAACGTAACATCCTCTGCATTAGGCATTAGTCACCAGGCATGGGCTGTCCTAAGTCTTGGCCATCTGGATTTTTTATAGAAGATAAAAAAGCGAAGTGTGGGAGCTAAAGAAAACAGGAAGATCCCATGTAGAGAATAGAAAAAGCGATTGGATCATACTGCCTATTACAAAGCAAGCAGAAAGATTTTATAACTAATCCTTTACTATGTAATTTCTGAAAGCTTCAAAGAATAGTAGTTGTATTTTTCTTTTTTGAACATTGTCACTCTGAGGGAGGGAGATTGGTTTGTTAGCCAAGGAGATGAATAAACACTGATGAAACTACTCTAAATTCTAACATGTTTAAATGCAACAAATATCAAAAAATGGCATTTTCCTCAAAGTTAAACTTATAATTCTTATACACAGACTAGAAAATGTAACTCTATGAATAAATATTAGCAGAGATGTTTTTCTAGCTAGCTAATATTTTATAATAAATGGTTTTATTTGATAGGTTCCAAAGTATATGTGGCACAATTCTCCTCTTATCCCATTTTACTTGCAGAGCTAATCTGTTTTGGTTTTTGTCCGCCACTGTTTATCAAGCACTCTGCTTTTTCAATAAATCTCAAATGAGATAAAAATGTGTATAGCATTGTTGACATCAGACCTCTGAGACAGCTGCAGACTTGCTATTGTTTGGTTTCAATGCTCACTAAAATGAATTTCCTTTCTGTTGAATCTGAGGAATATGATGAGTGACAGGCCATCTTTTTTTTTTCTTAATCACATAGATCTGTGTGTTCCTCAACATACCCTGATAAGCAGTGCATACATGTGTGAAAGGAAGTGAAACAGGAATTCCTTTCGGAAGGGTGACAGCCTTCATAAGACTGAGTGCAAGGCAGATGTTCCCGTCTAAAATCAACTAAAAAGTCTAACAATGTGAACCTCTCTCAGGAAAGATTTAAATTTATTTATCTTTTCCATACATTGATCTTGTTTAAGGAAACAAACAAACAAACAAACAGTAAGCAAACAGACAAAACTCCGTAAAGAAATAGTTTTGTGCCAGTGTATAGCACATGGATATGCTCCATTATGGAAAACAGGACTTGGACACACAATTCCAAGAAAATGTTATCATAGCAACCATGTTAGTATATTCTTGGGTTTAAGACGTAAGAGCCCCTCAGATACAAACTACTGCGTTTAATTAAGCATTTGTTGGCCTTGCAATAAAAGTGGTAGAAATGAGCTAGAGAGCCTTCCTCCCAGAAAAGCAAAAAACCCCTGTATTTGATGGTACAGCTGCACTTGAGTATGGAGACTTTTCTCTTTCAGTTGTCACAGAAACTCCACTCATGCCCTTGGCCTCCTAACCAGTATGTTATTCTTGGCACAAACTTCTCCCCATAATTCTCTTCAGTGCCCTGCTCTCAAGGTTTCCCTCCTCCTTTTGTTGCGCTTTACTCCTGTCACACAAAGCACTACTGCTCCCCTTATTTAAGACCTGCAGTGACAATAATTTAGAACAACTTACAATGCCCCAGAGCTAAGAGGCAGTAGATATTTCATGCCAGATGAGACCCTCTCATGAGCTACTGCAAGTCTAGAGAAGCACCACTGAATTTAATAAAGCTTCTCTGTTATTCCAACAGTTTAGCTGACTAATGAGTTTCATATGAAGTTCTGAGAAAGGCTGGATTTGAGTAATGCTGGATCAGATTATCCAGCAATTAGAGAAAGTTAACTTTATGATAGTAGAGTTGAAAATTATATAATGGAACAGAAATATGCAGTTATTGGGGTTCCAACTGTTCTGGAAATAGGCTGGGTATGTGGGAAGCAAAGAAGGTCACTAAATATGAGATCTGGTATATTGAAGCAGAAAGAAAGGCTGCAGTCTGAGAAGAGATTACTATTTCTTTTTAAAACAGGAATTGTTATCTTAAGACTCTGGGAATGTAAAAGGCTGAAAAATGCAACTGAAGTAACTGAAATTCTGATTTTTTTCAAACTCTAAACCATACATAAATCTATGACTGTTTGAAAAGAGAAAGATCTGAAGAACTTTGGACAAATTAAATCCACTTTCTCCATGGTGTCAAATTGCAGGAAAAGCAAGACATTTTCTCATTTTCCCTGTTTTTAGCTATACCTACCTTGGTTTTTCCTCCCAGTGGATAATTTCTTTCAAGGTTATCCTATGGTCTTAGTCTTCTTACCTGAAAGTGACTACCAAGTACAACTTTTCCAAATGGTCAAATCACTGTCTTACCCTTTATAGCACCATCTTCTGAAGTCTTAAAACCAGTCCTCTGTGAGATGTGTTTCTTCCTTGTCTCTCTTACCAGGATCCCTTATACTCACTGAAATAGCTAAGAGCGCTAAGACAGACTTGGCAGGAGGCTGGATATTTTAGGAATTGAAGATGTACTTTCCTCCCATGAGACTCTCCATGTTTATTTACTCACTAGACAGCTCTATGTTGGAGATCCTGGACTGATGTGTACCCCGAGCAAGCAAATTCAGGCTAATATTTGTAATACAATACTCAGTTACTAAGTCTGTGAAAGTAATATTTGCATCTCAATTCCACAGTTCGCTATTGTGTGTTTTCTAGAAGGTAAAACTCACACCTGTTTCCCACTCTCTTCCATAAGGAGACTGCTTAATCAGATTCAACAGGACCATTGCAGGGTAGCACTGCTCAACACATTTGAAGTATCTTTTGCACTCTTTCTCTGGCTTGAAATTTGCTTGGGATGCATTTAAAAGAATAGCAATTTGAACAATTTGTCATTTGAACTTTAACAGTAATTTTCAGCAAATTATATCACCCAGTCAATACAGTTGTTTGGTGTCCCAACAGTTCCTCTTCACTGGCGACAGGACTGATTTAGTTTAGCTGTTGATTAATGTTTAAATGTTTTTGACTCTGTCCATCTCTAATTCTCGTTTTTTCTCTTTCCCACTGCAGAAGACTCTCTGAGTCTTCTATTTTCATCCACCTTTTATTCCAGGATGTTCTCTTTGTCATATATCCTTCTACTTCCTATTCTAATCCAGGGAACTAAGTAATTTAAAGCAGAATGTACTCAATACCAAAGTTACATTTTACAAATTGTTCATAGATTAATTAATCTCCTGCCTGTTTTTCTATTTGTGTCTTGTATTTTGA
Organism: Toxostoma redivivum; assembly: GCA_013397375.1. Classification (NCBI taxonomy): domain Eukaryota; kingdom Metazoa; phylum Chordata; class Aves; order Passeriformes; family Mimidae; genus Toxostoma; species Toxostoma redivivum. Next base: position 263,290 of record VXBI01007052.1, on the reverse strand, counting down.
GCCTAGAACATTTTATTAAGGAGTTTGTTCCCAGATAATTAAATAGTTAATGATTAAATAATAAATTGTTTATGTCCATGTTTGAAGAAGTTTAGTAACACAACTTTATAAAGACTGATTTTGGAAAATTCTCCTCTTAGAACACTGTTTCTAGGAGGGGTTTATATATTCACCCTTCAGAACCGCTTTGGATGGTAGCCAAATAAAACCTTGATATCTGGACCAAAATTCTTTATCTTCACTTCCATTTTTCCAGTGCAGAACATAAAGTAGCAAGTACAGTTTCAGATTATGAATTAACTTCCTGTGTTACTGAATTTAGACATATGAAAAACAAAAATATATTTATGAGCATATAAAATGCAAAAAAACCCAAAGAGGCAGTTGCAAAATTGTAAAAGTCACAGTTGCATGAATAGCAGCATGCAGAGATATGCAGAAATTGCAGTCATTGGAATTCAGCCCAAAGAACGGCCTGTTTGTGACTCTTCTTACTAATGGCAGCAGATCTGCAAGGTCTGTCTAAAATACACCAGTATTACATTAGTCTGTGTAGGTTTTGCTTAACTTCTCAGTGACTGAATGAACTTCTTCAAATGATTTTTTAGTAACAGAGACCACCCACTCTTCCTTGGCAGTGGGTCAAGTGCTGCATTGCTATTAATGAATCATTTCAGTGGCTGCTCTCAAATCTAAGCATCAAATCGAGTCATATGCTCTGAATTGCTGTATGCCGTCTCTTTGTTTAGCCTTCTGTTTAGTATTTGTTTAACCATTTATACGTAGGCCATGGAGACACAAGAGTCTTACTGGCCTGTACTGTAGAGACCTGCAGATTATCCAGACTTTTTATAGCTAGTGGACACAAGTTTGTACTTGTAATAATATATTATCTCTAATTTAGGATGAAGTCACTAAAGTCCTAGAATTGCCTGATTTCTTCATTGATTATCAATACCCATTAGTAAAATACCTAAGATGTAGATTATTAAAATAGTCAAATTAATCCCATGTTAGGCAAACTTCCTTCTGCATAAGCACAAATCTTGAAATTTTCACCCATTTCTTAAGTTAAAAATCCACTGAGATCAGCACAGTCATGCTTTAGATGTGGATTCTGGAGCCTGGGGAAGAACATTAGGGAAGGGTAATTGGTCTTTGTCTGCCTGTTTGCAGTTTATAAACTGGGATGTTTATTAGAAATCAGAGGTAAAGAGAGAATGTATCCATTTGGAGCCCACTTCTTGAATCCGTAGGATCAATCCCCATATGCTCACGGGAGAATGACTCTGAAAGATGATATTTGCTCAAGAGGTAGTAACTGGAAAAGATGATTTTTGTGAGCTGTGTTTTTACTGCAAAAACGGCATTATGTATGAGAAGGCTGTTATATTGCGATTGTAGGGGAAAGTGTGTAAGTCACAGAAATGTGGAGGTTGCTGCCATATGCAATTTATTTGCTGCATATCCCCTGTGGAGGAAATCCTGCACGTTTATTAAATGGGTGGGTGGGTGGATGGATGGGAGGGGACAATTTATTTTGACACATAAGCATCCACATGAAGAGGTTTGCCAACTTCCTGCAGAGGCCAAAGTGACCAGGAAACAGGCTGCAAGAGTGACGTAGAGGAAACTTGGAGGGGTTGCACAAGCAGAACACTTGGCGAGGAATAGCAAAATATCCAAGTTAGCAGGCAGGCTATGTGCCAGGGCAGACCTTTTTGTTCCCTTCAGCAAATTCTCAGTGATGATGATACATGATTTACCTCTCCATCTCCTAAAGACAACCAAAGCATTTTTGCTGGTCTACTGTTGGTTATCCAGCTTTAAGATATATAGCCTGTTTCCTCTCTCTCATCCAGAGCCTGGAAGTCAGATGCTGCAGATGAAACTTCCTTTACCATCATTGAGTACCATCTGTTAGTGGCTTTTTTTTTTTGTCAAAATGCATTATTTTGAGCAAAGGCAGTAAGCAGACCACACTAACCTTGTGTAAAGAGTCAACATCCTAATGGGGCAGATGTGGCAAGGGTGCTTGGCCATTGCACCAGGACAATATGACTCACCAATGTCCTTGGCAAAGGCTTTGGGTTTTGTAGAGAGGAAGGGAAAATCAGCAGTACACTGCATGCCCCAGCCTAGAGAGAACATAGCACCTCCTCCCTCTCTTTGTGCTTTTTGGTGTGGAGTAGGGCCTGCAGTAAGAGACGGAACAAAGTTTCATGAATGCTGTATATGAATAAAAATTGTCATTTATTAAGTAACACTGGAACTAATCTGTTTCAGAACTTTTACCTTGCTGCACACTCTTTTGAACATTTGCAATCTTTTATCTGAGCAGAACTGCATTTGCTGTGCTGCTTTAGCTTTTAAAAAGTCTAAGATTTTCCAGTTAGCCACAGCATCTAGAATCCAGCACAAGACTGTATTTTTGGATATACAGGTACACACATTTGTTACCTGCTTCAGAAGGTAGTATTCAAGTTATAGCAGATAAAATTATCAGGATCTAAGTAGTAATTTGCCTCCAGCCCCTCATAGCAATGCTGAAATCTATTTTGCTTAAGTTCTTTTCTATAAGAGGGTAGGGAATTCTGTTACTTTCACATTTATAAAAAAGTCTGGAGCATAAGAGATGGAAGAGTTTCAGTGTGCCTTCAGGAATCCTCATAAAAGTTATGTGCAGTGGAGGAATAATATGCACCTAAGCTTCCAAGTGATGCAGTTCTTAGCCCAGGAATTTAGAAGATTTTTGGTGTCTATGTGTATTATTCTCATTATTCTTTCCTCTAAAGCTGGGATATTTCCAGTCACGTCTCCACTGAGTAGTTTCTTTTATTTTTTTTTTTTATTTGGACACCACCTCATGATATTAAGTGACTTGAATATGTTGGCAAAAATATCTTTCTTTTCAATTTTTTTTTTAAGTTAAGGGGTATTTCATTTTCTGGGAAAAAACCAAACCAAAACAAAACAAAAACAACAACAAAAAACCCAAAAAAGCAAAACCAAAAAGCTCCCAAATATTTCATTGTGTATTGTCTTGCAACAATGTATTTGAAAATATCATTGGAGATTCTTCAATTTCTTTTGCTGCCTTTAACAAGGATCTCTATCCTTCAGCCTAGTGCATTGCACTGCAATCAATTAGTGAAATCTGGTAGAACAGTGTGCAAAATCACATTATTTGTGCAAGTGAAATACCATTTCAAAAGAGTTATGGCTTATTTAAACTTCTCCTATGTAAAGGTACTGTGTGAAGATTATGGCATTGACAATGCAATTTTGGACTGTTATTCAAAAAATGACTGTATTTTAGGTCCACCAGGTTTTTTGTAATCATAAAGCTGTAGCATGTAGCATTATAATTTCCTACCACAGTTGTCTGCAACAGAAGAAAGCACTGAAAAATGGCAACAGAATGACAGATATTGAAAAATATAGTACATATTTCTGTGGTATGCAATTAAAAGTCTGTTAATGAAAAGTCACTCAAAGGATACAGAATATTTTACCCAAGCATCACAAGGGCTCTTGTTTTATTCCTTTCAAAATACAATTAATGGTAAAAATTACTAATTGAAATGGTAGATAATTTAAAATATTTGGTTCTTTTTTTTCATATACTTAGAATTCACTTAACAGCACAGAAATTAAACCCCTGGGTACCAACTTGACAGGTTGTCTGCACTTGAGTTTACTGAAGCAAAATGTCACAGGCCAGATAAACTAGGAACAAGCCTGTTCAAGGGATAAGGAATACTATTAGATATTATGCAAAGAACTAGAACTCACAAATCCTCATTACCATAAATACAAACCAAGTGACAGTACAGAAATGCATTAAGTGTTCTGCCTTTGCTTAAGCAATGCATTTAGTTAGGAAAACTAATAAGAAGAACTTCCTAAGAATGTCAGGGGAATTTCAACTATCTTTTTTGAAGCTGTAATATTTGCAATATGTCACTGATAAATGCACGAATAAATTATCTCAGAATTCCATATGGGTGTATGTAGGGCCTATTTACTAGCAAAGAGTGGACAGACATAACAAGACAGTGCACCAAGTGTGTTTACCTGGAAGCTATTTCCATTGGTCTTTATTTCTCAATAGCAGGAGGTGTGCACTGTTTGCACTGGTTAATTTCACACTTCCTTTGAAGAAATTTTGATGTTTGGTAACCATTTTTTAATAATCACTTCCTTTCTATTTTTTGGGAGCAGGAAGGAAACAGGCAAGAAATGCTTAACCTTCTACAGGAAGAAGGCTAAAGTAAAAATAAAAAGCCAACAGTGGAAAGATATTTAATTTCAGGAATACATTAAAATAAATGTTCTAAAAACAGTCATACATCAGAGTGTAGGATCTGAAATTAGGCAAATATAGGCTGCATATGCAGTATTGCTCCTCTCTTGTTTTATGTACTCAAGCTGGGACAATTCAATTTTAGATGCACAGTACAGATTTAGATAGTCCTCTGCCACACAGTGGCTAAAGGATACTAAACCATACTTTACTGCAATGGTGCAAAGGTCTTACTCTTCACTCAAAAAAGCATTACTTGAATGTCATTTGCCCTTCTGCTCTGTCAGAGCCAACAGGACTGCAAAGTCACTAAACTTTGAACAAATCATGCCTGGTCCTGTATGCATTGTAGGAAACTTTAGGTAAACAGGTCACACATTTTAACAATGTAGTCTCTACAGCTTCGCATGTTATTGTAGACCCAGCAAAATGCAATTACTGAACTGAATTAAATTATGCTATGATTTAAAAATCAGTCTTCTGAAACTTAACAAATTTGGGAAAGTTACTTCTTACAGAGTAAATAATCTGTTGCATTTCAGTGAAATGGGCAAATGACTGCATCTGTCTACACAAAAGACAATGGCTATGACTATATAAATATATTAAAATTAAAAAATGAACTGTGAATTCAGTGGAAGTGGAGTATCATTTGAACAAGTAAGAGGGTAAAAGGAACATTAGAGACCACAGATTTCTGTGGAACAGCTGGCAGACTTGCTTTTCTTCCCTTGTGAGATACTATCAGGATGCCTGTTTGCCTCCACTCCCCACTTCTCAATGCTCCCTTGAGGCTTTGCTTTCTTTTTTCTGTTGCTTTAACCTGTCAGGCAAAGGAAAATGTAAAACAGCAGCTGACACAAGTGAAACATCCCCTTTGCCACAGCTCTACCAAGTCAGAAAAGGAAATAAGTGATGGTGGAGGGGCTTTTGTACTGCATCAGTGGGAGTTGCATGATTAATTCTAGCTCCTAGCTCTGACAATGTCCCTCTACTCATCAAAACCCATGCATGCATGCATATATATTTTTACATGTATTTGTATTTATATAATCCTGGTGCCTCTAAATATATATTTATATTTTTTATTTATTTAATTTATTTTAATTTTTTTGTATATTTTTAATATTTTTATATATTTTATAGATTATGGTTTTGCAGTCTAGAAACCTGGATTTGCATTTTTATTTAAACAAAATTTCTACTGACTTCACTGGTAGCATCACTCAAATAAGGAGTTCAGGATCAAACCCATATTTTGAAGCATGTATCAGATCTTTTGTAATTGTGTGTACAGAAAAGTGTGTTCAATTCTTGCCACTGGAATTTGAAAATGCATAATATCTCCTTGCAGAAGCATGGACTCTTGGAAGGAAGTGGCATGAAATGCAACACAGTTGCAAAGGCCAGCAGAGAAGCTCCTTCTGAGAAAGAATGCAGTTGTGACAAGAAGGCCCCTAAATTAAATGAGATTACAACAGTGAGTAAAAGCAAACTAAATTCTGCTCAGGTCAGGACTGAATTTTTTTTTATTTTGTCTTCTAATCGTTCCCTTCTATCAGGATTGAAGATTAAAGAGGACTTTAATTATTGGTACAATAAGGGCTCATGTATGGAAGAATCACAAATATTACATAGTAATGCAGTCTTTAAGCAATAAGTCTTCATTTCAGTTCATGACAAATGGGACACACTGTTGTCTGCATTAGGTATCTACATTCAACTGGCTTTAAGACTCTATAGTCACTGGAGAGACAGAGATAAGGTTTGTGGTGGGAATAGCAGATCTGATAATTTACACCACTTTGAGTATGATGTAACAACTTTGCAACTCCTTGTGTTTCTTTGTTTGGGTTTTTTGTTTGTCAGTTTTTTGGGTTTTGATTTGTTTTTTCTTTAGAAAGAGCCTTGGTTCTTTCAATAACAAGATGTTCTGAAAATAGTTACCTGTGAAGAAACACATTTAGTAAAGCCCAACATTCTTTCTGCATTTCAGAGCAGGCAATTTGAGGTACTATGAGATTACAGTGGCTAAGAGTCAACGAGATAATGGCAGAGAGGGAGGAATAAGAACAAACCATGCCAATTTATATTTTCGCACTTATTTTCAGACATGTCTGTGACTGTGGTGTTAGGGTGTTAACCCTTTAGTTGCGGTGGAGTAAAGAGACAGTCTCACCGTCATTCTTGAGATGAAGGAGAAGACGAAAAGATGAGAAGACGAAGTTTATTCAGAAAACTCACTGTTTAAGTAGCATGACTCGTAGCAACGAGAACAGAATAAAGATGATTGGTCCAGAGAGAAGACACCCCATTCCCAGGGTCTGTTAACAGCAAACAGGTGTCTTTATTATTAATTCCTCTGTGTTTTGACCAATTTATCTTTCCTGGGATAGGCTTCTTGGCCTTCAGCTGAAAAACAGCTTATCACCCTGAGAAATGGTTCAGAGAACAGAGCTGAAAGGCTCGGGCCTGTAATAATTTTCCAGGCAGTTCTCTAAAAGAATACTACACATGTCAGCTTTACAAAATGCTTCAAATTTATTGTGAAACCTTCCTCTGAAAGACAAGGTCTTGGTCTGAATTGCAGTTTCCTTCCATTCACAGTCAGATTTCTCTCTAGTCAGCCTCTGCACACATGCTGACTTGTGAGTATAATCCCATGCAAATGACATCACTCTGTCATTTTTTCCCACTCTTTCTGTGTTATCTAATAGTGAAAATGTCACCAGCTTCCTTGGAAAGTACTATTTTCATCTCATGTATCTTTCTGAACAGACAATCCTGAACTACTTCTGATGAAAGGCTTTCACCTCCCTCTGATGGGATTTATCCACTACTTTCTTCCCATTTGAAGGTACCAAGATGTCTTCAGCACAGAGCCTAAAAAGAAGCAATGTGTAGTTTAATACAGTTGTAGAAAAATAGTAGAAGAATGATGTTTGTGTGATGTATCGGCATAACAATGTGGTAAGAAAGGAAAAAGCAATAAATTGTAATAAACAACAAGCAATTGTTTTGCTCTTAACTAAAGCCACCTATGATTATAATGTACTCTAAGACATTTGAAAAACATTTTGGAGTATTTGGACTTGCTAATTACCTTCTGCTTCTTCTAATTTTAGTGTAATCCTGATGCCAAATTTTATTTTCTGGAAGTTTTCATTCAGGTGCTGATATTCTACTATAATGTGCTGCATCACCTTTATAATTTGATTCAGACTGTCATAAAAGCTCCAGTGATGTAATGAATTCATAGCATGAGATATGAATGTCAAGAAAAAAAACCTCCAGGAAGTTTTCTGCCTATAGATTGTAAAGTATGACAGAAAACCCACCAGTGGCTGATGTCAGATGTTATGATATTGACAAGGCATGAGAAAAAAGCATGACCTCAACAAGTATGAAATTCTGCTGAAGTAAAGTGAATGTGTGGTCCAGACACATTCCTGCTTTGGAATGTGGTTAACTGCTTTGAAATGTGTAATATCAACATGTGCTCTTTTATATTACTGGTATCTCCACGATCCAACATCTGCCAGAATGTTTGAACAGAGAATATTTCATCCTCTGTGGTGCAGAATCATTTGTGGAGGTGTTCTGGGAATTCCTAGGTACCTGGTTATTTTCCTTGAATTTGTTTGCAATTTGATCATATCAACAGCATCTCATTATATCAGAAAACTAATGAGATATGTTTTAACCTGTGTAACTAAACAACCCAGTGATGAAATAAAAAGTGGGAGGGAAAATTTGTTCCTTCCTGCTTTCTTCTTGGAGTTTGCTGCAGTAGTATTACTGCTGCTGTAATGAAAGTACAATGCCATGCCCTTAAATTTTTTAAGATTTTTTGTCTTCCTAGGTTAGGAGGAACAAACAGACTTCTTTTGTTATTCTTGCAATGTGCCTGGAAAAATTCAAGCTTGGGGAAAAATTCAAGACTGCTTGGGGCTCTGAGCAGCCAGATCTAGTTGAAGATGACCCTGCTCATTTCAGAGGGGTTGAAGTAGATGATGTTTTGAATTTGCTTCCAAACCAAATCATTCTATGAGTCTATGTTTCTGCTATTCTCCTCTGCTCTGTGTGACTCTTTTGTACTGCTACATTAAAATTAGGGTTTTCCCTGTATTCCCGGGTGGTATAACATCAACTTTTTCCTTTGTTGAACAATGTGTTTTGATAGAGACCTTGAGTACCAGAACAAGCTAACAGTTAGGCTGCAGGTGTCCTTTAGTGACTAAAGATTAGCAGAAAATCCAAATGCTGATTGGCCTGTATTCTTCCTGTCTGAAGAGAAAATGGGAAATCATCCAACACGTCACATTTTCCTTAGAGGAAACTAGTCATAGGAACAGGAAGGCTGTGTCAATAAAAAACGGTACAGCTAAGCATTTCATTATTGTTTTTATCCTTTAAATATTGTGCAAAGGCTAAAAATTATATATACATATATGTGTATGTGTGTGTGTGTGTGTATGTGTGTGTGGGGATTTGATTTATGCACATATTTTAAATGGTTGGTGCCATTTGTCAAAAAATTAACAAAAAGTCTTCAAAAAACTTATCAAAAAACCCAACCCAAATTTATTCCATTTTATGGCACTGCCCACTACAAAATCATGAGAGACTGCTGTAAAACTCAGGATAGATTTATTTGCAGTCAGGCTCAAATTACAGTTGCTAAGACACATCATTGTTTTGCATCTCTCTCTAATACAGGTTGGTGTATGAAAATCACATTAACCCTGCAGATGTAAATGGGCTGCATAACTCCTCATCTTCCGCTGACTGGCTCTCTAAAAGTCAGCTGCTCCAAGAGCACTCTTATCTCGCAGCCCGATCTGCTTAAGTTGCGTCAGTATTCATTCTTTGTTAGAACAACTTAGGAAGAGCTATACATAAAAATGGACAGAGTTTGTTTACAAACATTTTTACTTTGGGCTGTCAACTGAGTTTTGAAAAGCTTCCTCCTGGTTTTGTATGTGATTTTTGGACTGAAAAGGACAGGACAAGAGTACAAAGCCTCAGGCTGTTCCAGGGATGGTTCAGGCTGGATATTGGGAAGAATTTCTTCATGCAAAGGGTTGTTAAACTTTGGAATGGATTGCTCACTGAAGTGGTGGAGTCACCATCCCTGGAAGTGCTCAAGAAACAGTTGGGTGTGGCATTTCGTGCTGTGGTCTAATTGACAATGTGGGAATCAGTCAAACGTTGGACAAATAATTTCACAGAATTTTTCCAACCTAAATGGTTTTACAATTTTCATCAAGAAACACCTGAAACTAGCACTTTCTTCTGTTCTTAACTGGAGTAATATAGGCTGATTTTCAGCCAACTTTTAGGAGAACTTCACAGAATCATTTAGGTTGAAAAAGACCTGTTAAGATCATCAAGTCTAACCTATGATAGAACATCACCATGTCAAATAGATCATGGCACTAAATGACACATCCAGTCTTTACTTAAATACCTCCAGGGATAGTGACTTTATCACCTCCATGGGCAGACCATTCCAATATTAAACACTCTTTTTGTGAAGAATTTCTTCCTTGTGTCCAATTTAAATATTCCTTTGGCACAGCTTGAGGCCATGTCCTCTTGTTCTATTGCTTGCTGCCTGGGAGAAGAGAATGACCCCCACCTGGGCACAATCTCCTTTCAGATAGTCATAGAAACTAGTAAGTTCCTCACTGAGGCTCCTTTTCTCCAGGATAAACACCCCCAGCTCCCTCAGCTGCTCCTCACAGCACTGGTGCTCCAGACCCTGCCCCAGCTCCCTTGCCTTCTCTGGACTCACTCCAGCCCCTCAGTGTCTTTCTTGCAGGGAGGGACCAGAACTGGACACAGCACTCGAGCTGTGGCCTCAGCAGTGCCCAGGACAGGGGGACAATCCCTGCCCTGCTCCTGCTGGCCACACCATTGCTGATCCAGGCCAGGATGCCATTGGCCTTCTTGGCCACCTGGGCACAGCCTGGCTCATGTCTGGCTGCTGTCACCAGCACCCCCAGGTCCTTTTCCACAGGGCGGTTGTCTGCATTTCCTTTCAGCAGAGCATAAAAATACCCTCCCAAGTTCTATATCTCTCTCTGTACTTGAGCTTCCTGCCAAAAGTCTGAAGAGGTCTTCATGAGAGTAATTTTGTTGTGAGTGCTGTACATGCCTTGTGTAAAGACACATGAGTGTGAGAGGATAAGTATTAGCTCATGAGGTAAATATATGGAAGCCAGCATCCTAAGTTGTTTTGTCTAGGGCAACAAAGACACAGTTTTCAAATGAGCAAGTAGAGACAAATTACTTAAAAAACACTGTAGCAGTTTGTCTCTGATTACTGGACAGTGAAAAAAAAAACAAAAAACAAACAAACAAACAAAAAAACACACACACACAAAAAAACCCAAACAAAAAAAACCACAAATACAAAACCAAAACAAAAAAAAAACCCCCCAAAAAAACCCAAAACCAAAAACCAAACAAACACACACACCCCCCAAAAAAACACAAAAAAACAAAACAAAAGTAGGAAACAAACCACCACCCAAAAAACCCTTTCTGTCCTAAGATTATGGATTTCTTTCCATTTTCATTCCATCCCTACAGAATATGGAAGAAAGAGAATATATGACTAGAAATGATAGTGCCTCTCTATAGATGGTAACCAGCTGCTTACAGGAAGGGAAAGGAAACATTTTAGATACCTCTAATAGAAGAAGGTGCAGATCTTTTCAAATGCTATGGCATTTCTCATTCCTTATACTGGCTATTGGGGAATATGATCAGGAGTGGATGTAATTGCTGTTCTGGTTAGTGTGGATTGTGGAATGTGGGTGGGGAAATTAGTACTTAGCTAATTATCGAGTCATCACATCACACAGTCTTCATCATGAGTATTGCACTCTTTCTGTTAGAGCCTAAGTGGGGCTGTAGTGTCCCTTGGTCTTTCTTAATCCTTCTTCACTCACCCTCATTCCTATCTGTAGGCCTTCTGTAGTTTCTCTTGTTTCTGTCCTGTGCTGGGAAAAAATACTTGAATCATTCAGTAACCTGTTGTTCTTGTTAACCTTCCTGAAAGTACATGAAGGTCATGATATTTGACCTAACAGTGATCCTTGCAGTTGCTATCAGTAGTCCATGGTAAAAATGTAAAATGTAGGCATATTTAAAAATATGCTCCACTGCTGCAATCAGTCTGTTTCCACTACTTATCTAAATGGTACATAATTTCTGTGACATCCATAACCTGTATAATACACTCAGATGATCATTTTCATTTATAGTCTCTGAATAATTGACAGATAATGTCCTAAATCCATGAACATCCTTTATCTCCCTACAGCCATGCTATGAAAAATGCAACACTGTTCCCTAGCTAACCAGAGACAGGGAAGACGTATATCTAAAATTTTTCATTTCTGTACAGATTACTACCAGGTGTCCTTCAGCTGTCACAGGAGGAAGGGGGAAGAGTCCATTTATTTTATAGTGCTGTTGTTTTAACATAAAAAAAGATAAATGTGCACGTGTAAAACAGTTTATAAAATTACCCTGACTGATACAATTACAGCAGTATTATCTGGCCAGAAACTTATTCCTTCCATTTCTTAAAAACACAACTCTAGAGATATTGGGCGCAAAAAGTCACACCTCTGACTGCAAATAACAGTGTTGTAGGAGGATATATTTCCCTTCCTTACTTCCTGAGAAAAAAGGACTAAAGGCTCCAGCACCATGCATCACCTCTGCCAACAAATAGTGAGGTGAGCTCATAGCTCTTACTTCTATTCTTTTGGCTCAAATAATGTTGGTTAGTCCCGTTTTTATCCATTCTCCATGAGTTTTCTTTTGCAGTCCTTAACAAGGTGTCTCACCTTCACTTTTGCTTGTGGTGATTTTTCTAGCACTCCTTTAGATCTGCTTTGGCTAGGGCTGGGAAGTCACCACTACGGTGACTGCTGCATAATTTGACAGCAGTCAGGTAACCTGCTAAGGCTGGGACATGATTCCTATCAGAAATCACTGATGGGTTGAGATCCACTGTCATGACAATTACATAGAATTTTTAGAATTTTAGAACTTAAAATTCTTAGAATTTTTCTAAGAGGGAATCGACAGATTGGCAATTAATATACTTAGATTTGTTGTAGTCCATAGAGAGTTTTGTGAAATATGTTATTAGGCCCATGATTCTACCTGAAGTGTCAGGAGACAAAATAAGAGACTTAAAAAGGATAAGCCCAGAGGGATCAGTTCTTGCCTGAGATGTTGAATGGTATTTTGTATTTTTAACTAAATAAATCTATAGCTTACTCAAAAATTTTAAGGCAGATACTGGTAAGTAAAAGTTAATATTTAATATGAAATATGCTGGAGCTGTTACCAAAAGGTTTTTCCTTCTTTGCAAGAGGAATATATGATTCTGGTTTTTTTACCGGGGAGTAGAAACTTTATTGTACAGTATGTATGCTTTTAAAATATTAACTTCACATCTGTATTGTTGCCACTAATTTACACGAAAATAACAGTTAATTATCAGGGTTTTAAATCCAATTCAATTAGTTCCCTTCCATGACAGAGAATGTAGTTTAAATGTCCTCCTCTCTGATTAGCATTTGACAATATATGGAAAAGAAATTTTTGACAGTTATATCTGTTAGGGAAAAAAAGAAACTTTTATGAAAATAGTAATAGGATGTAAATATGTGGTAAAGCATTAAAACTGTATTTTGAAATGGTACAATTTTAATAATTAAATATATTCCCTTACTTTCTGTTCTTTAAGGATAGGAAGAGAAAAGCAACTGTAAATGAAAAGTAAAAAATAGAGATGCTTTTAAAGTTTTGCTAAAATTATTTTTCTGTAGGATTAAAGTAGGAGAACAGGAAGGTTCCACCAAATAATTTTTCTTTTGAGAATTCAAATCCAGGGTTATAACTTGCTCGGTCAAGAGCTAAATAAACATTTCTGTAAATTCAGAAATAGAGTAAATATTGTTCAAGAAATGTTGCCTGAGGAAGAAATTATTTCTAACAACTTTAGTTATGGACTCTACAATTTTAATATCAGATTTTCAGGTGTTTAGACCCTAACCCTAGATATAAAACATGAATGAAAGAAAGGTAGCATCAATATTCTGAGAGTGCTAGGACTGTCTGCGTGACCTAAATATACTGGGTCAGTGATGACACTTCTTAATAACAATTAATAAATCCTATACGCTTATGCCTATGTAATGCCAGACTATCTTCCTATTAGTCACTTCACTGTTGCAATTTGCTTTCCTAGAGCTTGGAGAATGAATGAAGAAGGTTGTATGTCTCTCTGTTTTTTAAGTATCAGAGCGTCCTAGACACTGAAATTGCACATTTGTATACATAAGGCTTTTTTTTCAAAAGCAACAACAGCCTTCTTGGGTTGTGCAGTGGCTCATTACTTCCAAAAGCTGTGTGTGCCAGGCTTAAGCACCCCAAGGTATCCACTTTCCTGGTAAACAAAGCAATGAAGATTTGTGAGTTATTACAGCTGCTCAGCGTATAGATGACCTAAGTAACTTTCCTGCTTTACAAGCATTATGACACTGCTTGCAGTTTCTTTGCTGTGTTTTTGAAATCTACTAAACTTGGAAGGTGCCATTGAAGCATTGCATGGAGAACTGATAAAATCCATGCAGAGGACAGCTGATTGTTCCACCAGCTCCGTGCCACTCAGCCATTGCTGCTTTTGAAATGTGACAGAGGTCTAAAAGGTGTTTGGAAAGGCTATAATTGGCAGCTTGCCTTCACACTGATACTTGATATTTGCTTGCATACCAGCTGAGACTTGCCCAGGACAGACTGTGGTATTCCCACTGGGCTGTGAAAATGAGATACATACAGAGCAATTACTTCCACATACTTGACCGGTGGAATTAAAACATCCTTTGGAATGTTTGTGTGCTGAGTGTGCCTGGACACATCCTTATGTAAATGTGCTCTTAACTGAATCTCTTTAGCCAGAATCAAATGACTGAAAGCTTTAGAAAGTTAATTCTTCAAGTTTGACTTCCCTTACAAATAATGCAAATATAATAATGACCATTTTTCAATTATAATTTTGAAGTGCTTGAATGCTTGGTGTGATTTAAAATGTCGTTATAATGAGAGAGAATCCAACCACAATAGTAATTAGAAATTATGAGAAGGTCATGATAAGATCCATCAAAATGTAAAATATGATTGTTGTTTTGAGTAATGTAGTTTATAGCATTAAAAGCAAAGCATATTTGGTTTCCAAGAGTCAAAAATGAGTTTGTGTTTCAAATGAATCATTGCCCTCGTGATGATGAAATGCCTACATATTATATTCTCCTTACAGGTTTTATTTATCCTATTTATTTATCCTTGGCATTGAGGATAACAAGTTTTTTCCATCAGGGTTAACACAACATGTTTTTACACAGAACAAAGATTTTAAAAATAGTTATCAGTCCTTTAGTTCTCTTCTAGATGTGAAAGGGATACCTTTATTTATTTGCTAATGTGTACTCACTTATTTTAAACATATCTATGTGTGTATGTTTTCTTCATAGTAGTCAACAATGGTCTGACTCCAGAAAAATTTTTGTAAGAATTATAGATTTTAATTTTATGGGTGCATGGATGGACCTAAATAAATTATTGAAATTTTCAAAATTGCTTTCAGTACTAGCAAATATTAGAGCAGGGTATCCCTTTTTTTTCAGCTTTTACCTGCAACATTATGCCTATCTCAGGAATGTATTTAATTTTTAAAAAATATGCTTTTTGATTAAAAGGAGGAAAAAAAGTCCTGTCTGGAGACATCTGTCTAATGCTATTAAGAAGTTCAATAACTGTTCCATGGCGTAATGCTCTTTTGCAAAAAGAGAATGGGAGAAAGAAAAAACCTGGAAAGAAGCCCTCTATTTTTATGAAAAACACTGAGTCTTCTCTCTTTTCATTGAAATTTCATTACCCAGATTCAAAAGCCTGTCAATGGGATGAATCAGTTCCTGGCAGAAGTTACAATAGCCTGGAGGGAACATTTATTTGAATGAGCAAAATTGTTCTTCAAGACAAAGTTCTGATTGCTCACCTCCCTTCAGTCAGGAAGAGGTGTTCACTCAAAACAACCCTTCCTGTCCTAGAACACCCACTGTCTTCTTTGATTTATAGTGCTGCGCAGTGAAGTCTACATCAGGTGATGTGTGCATGCACTGAGCACAGAGATGGTTAGAATAGATCTCTCTTGCTGGGAACTCTAATCTGGGTGTGATAGCTTGCCAGAGACATGTCTGGATTGAATTGATGAGGTACTTTGCCTTTAGATCTAATAAGTATTCTTTGAAGGCATCCTGAACATGACCTATTTAAAAAGAAGCAATAACCAAAAACTTTTTTTTGAAAATTATTAACTTACACATACCCTTTTGGTGTGGTCTGAAAGTAAACTGAGACTGCAGGGATGCTGCAGTCTATGAACCCAAGTGTATTACTGTCATGGAGGTAAACCCAGGAAAGGTCTTGCAAAGCTCTGAGCATCATGTGAACATAAGACATTACTGAGATCCCCCAGTGTGGGAGGAACATAGTGAGGAACCCAGAGTTCTGGGGAACACCTGTGCCATGAAGGGTTCAGATACAGATTGCTTCCTTGGGGTCCACACTCCAGGATAATGATCTGGGCAGTTCTGTTGCCCTGATGGGTTTTTTCAGTTTCTTTCTGTTTAAAACAGGAATATTAAGCTTCACTTCCCTTGTGGAATGCATTGACAGAGTGATGAAAATATGCTGTTTATTATTGTGTCTGATTGCTGAGAAGTGTGACTGTGCATCAGAAATGGAAACCTCCTGGCATTTGAAAGTCATGAAGATTCATTCCATTGCATAACAACAAAGCTGGTGAATTCTAAATCTACAGAAAGGTATTCTGTAAACTGTATGTTATCTTTCACAGGTTTTATGATCATTTACATTTAAAAGAAAACTGTTAAAATCTTTGTAAATTTTAAGGTTGTAATTCCAAAATAATTTTGTTGAACCTTTCTAGGGAAGGCAAGTAGATCACAAAGCCATGAGTAAATAAAAATCACTTTCAAAGAATTTTAGAAGTCTATCCTGAAAAGCATTGAAAACTTAAAGAAGTGAAACTAGACCTTAAGCTAGGGACATACTATATTTGGTCTTGTATTGTATACTGAGTACAAATATTTCCTATAGAGATAGATTACTGCTCACTAGACCTGCATTTATAATTAATAGAAAAGTGCAAATAAGGACTATTGTGATCCAGATAGTGTAGTCAATTGAACAACTTAAATTTAGTGAGTTTTGGGGTTTTTTTCTTTAAAACTTTGTTTAGTTTTGTTTGTTTTGAATGCATAAAAAAAAGCATAAAAATATTTTTAATATTTTGACTAAATTTATTAACCAAATTTTATCAAATAAGTTTAACAATTTGAATACCTCCTCAGCTTGATAATTCATGAAACTTTTTGTCCAGGTAAGAAACCAAACTAAATCTAAAATTTTCATCAAGCACTGCATATAGAGTTTTGCTGTAAACCAGTTTATTGACCTGTGGTCTGGGATCTGTGAGGGTCCTGACTGAAGGATAGTTACAACAGAACTGTGGTTCTGGAGAAGATAGTGTCAGGAGGGAGAGGAAAAGGACCTATGTGAAAGATGGGGAGAGGGATGTCTGCGGACACATATATAATTGATTTACTAAAATATGAGTATTGGTCTAATATCGATACTCAGCTGTGACGGACAAAAGACTCTCTAACAATTTAAAGTTAGAAAGTGTATGTTTATTCAGCGCTGGGCAGCAGCGTGAGGTCATCCTCTAATACACACTGCAAAATCACAGGTGATCACAGAGTCTATTGACAGAAGCTTCAAACAGATCCATATTCATAATCACAGCCCCTCCCATTCCCCTCTTCCTATGGTAATTAGCTTGAATAGCTATTAAGCATGCATGATTGGCTCCTTAAATTAAGTCTGGGGTCGTTTTTGTGGGGAGGGGTCTTAAAAGGAGGAAGTAAGGCGAGTCTTCCTCGCCCTAAACTTTCAACCTTTTCTATCAATGACAATACAAATGATTTCTGGGTATAGTCCAGGTTCTTCAAAGAATGGGTTTCTGGTTGCATTGTCTATGTTCCTTTGAGTCCGCTTACTAGTTTCGTCTTTTCTCATTATAAGCACAGCTGAGCAAACATAAGACGACATACAATCAATTATTTAAGTTTCAGATAAGTACTTCAAGCTCAATTTTCCTTCTAACTTTTAACTTTTAATTATTTTCAGCAAGGCCTATCTACCCATCTGCTTCTTAATTAATTTTAGTAAATAACTAACTTTTAACTAAAATCCTAATTTTTAAGATTAGTGTTTCATAATAATATGATAATGGGGTGGTGCTTCAAACAGCATTTGCCCGTACAAATTATCATTGTTTCTGCTTGTCACTGCAGTATGTTCATAAAAAACTCTCTTAGTTTCTGTGCAGCAGCAATGTGGTTCAAATTTAACCAAAAAGTTGAGTAACACAATAAAATAATATCTGTAAGAGCACTACTATGTGAAGCATCAGGCAAGTCTTCTTATCACGCTGAAGTAGAAACTTATCCTAATAATTTTCATTATGTCATGTCTTAACTTCACTGCTGACAGAAACTCTTGCATAGCTGAGAATGAAGACAGCTTGGCCCTTAAATCTGGTCTTTTTCAGGAAAGAAACAAGTGTTTGTCAGCACTGCAATATTTAGCCTCCAATATGAAAGAAATAGCAACTAAGGGACTTTAATCTGCCATGTTTGATTTTATTCATGCAGAAAACCGAGCAGACTCATCAGACGAGATGCTCAGTAGTGATGCAGCTGCTTTCTGCCAGTGGGATATCTGAGCATCCCAAGGATGCCACAGGGACGTGTGCCACAGATCTTCCTTTGTCAGAGAGGAAAACGACCATAATAGGAACTGGCAGATCTGTGCCAGGGCTGCACTTTAGCTTCACACAGCCATACAAGGCAGTTGTAAAAATAAGAAGGGCTTGCCATAACACAGAGGCAGTGTTTGTGGATGGGGCAGGAGAATGCACTAAACGCATTTATTCTCTACTTTGTAATTCTTAAGCATCTCCAAGATCCGCAGTTGGACATGCTTGAAGCAAGTAATAGAATGACTTACTCTTTTGGCTAGGAAGGTTTTTCTGGATGCTTATTTCCTTTGTGGATAAATCAAAGAAGGTTTTGTCTCACGGCAATTTCCAAAGACAATTTTAGCAAAGCCAGGAAGAGAAAAACCAGTCTGATTCCTCCAGGGGAAAAAAAAACATAAAATTTTTTCAACTTGCCACATTCCTATCTCTATGTATTATGATGCTTGTAATTGTATTAACATCATGTCAGAACATGTCAGGAGAGTTCTTTTTTACTAGACTGCATTTTATGAGCTCAGAGCCAAAACTATTGAGCTGTTTCCATACTATTCCCATTCTATTATGACATTTTGTTCAGGTTTAATGAGATTACGGATGATATAAAATGCATTTTAAAGTATTCTTGCTACACAAGTTGTTCTTCAGTCTGAAATGGAAATCGCATAGTGTCATACATTTAAAAAACTGCAAAACCATGTAGCATAGTCCTGCATTCACCTTGGAAAGTATTATTGATTTGCAGAAGTATTAAAATCATAGTAAGGATCAAAATATTCTGAGTTAAAGCTAAATATACTTTAGGATTCTGTATTTGCAGTAATACAGAAATTATTTATAAATATGGAGGTATATAGGGGCTAATTAACATATTTTCTGATGTAAATGTTTGGTAACAGTTTTCTGAAAATAGTTGTGTGAATTTTCGTCATTGTTTAAAATGTTTTTTTTTTCCCCAGAGAAATTTGCAATGCCTTTAATTAATAAAGTAAAAAACAAAGCCCATGAAATAAAGCATACAAACAAAAATTATTAACTGTCTTGTATAATTGCTTTAGAATTAGTTTATAGAGTATTTCTCAGTCTTGGATGTTTTCAAAGGCAAATTTTCCAAACCTAATATGTAATTGTGACAACTACTATTAAAGTGAGCTGCTGAAATTTGTGCTGCCTTCCTCCCACAACAAGTGGTTGCACAGCTGAGATGTGTTCTGCATGTATATCTTCTTGTTTGCCCTTACAAATGTTAGTCTAGGCACAGAGGAGCTGATTAAACCTTACTTTGTAGAAGATGTAATGTGACATGGTCACATTACTTACTTAAAATAATTCTATTCTGACTTTTGTCCACTGCCTTGTATGTGGAAAATGACATCAATACAGACAGCACTGAAAAGTTCAGTGTGATTATGAATTATTTGTTTTGCTAGCTGCAATCTGAATTCCATTGGAATTGTGTAAATTTCTCAGCAGTGTTTACCATTTTATCATCTGTAAGCACACCAATAACATAATAATTAGAAAAATAAATGTGGAAGTTCCTTCCAGATAAACCCTATGGGTTATCAAACCTTTGAGGTTTTACTCTATTCTGCTTTTCAGCCCTTCCCCTAACTCTTGGTATTCTAGCTAAGCTTTGAAAAGTCATTCATTAGCTTGGGCTGTATCTAAAGACTGGACGGACCTACCAGGAAAAAGCAGGCACTGATAAAGGGAAATCTTGTTTCATATGTCAGCCAGCTACAGGAGACAGCTAACATAACTACCATCTGACATGATCACTACCTGCCTCAGAAGCCAATGCCCCCTTACTTGATGTGGACATTTAAGTGTGTAAACAGGAACAGTTAAAAACTTGGCAAATTTAGAATTTCAGTTCCCAAATAAATACCACAGTTACAGTGTCCATGTAAAAAAGAAGAATTGTAGCACTACATGTAAAAGTATGTCCCCTTCTTTGCCCATGTAAGGAATGAGGTGTGATGGGTACTCAGGGAAGGGTCGTGATCCTTCCAGACATCTGAGTTTCATCTGTCGCTGCATGTCAACAGCAGCATCTTCCTGCCAAGCACTTAATGGAATTTACAAAGTACAAGTGGGTTCTTTAGCTCATTATGAAACACAATAAGCAAGTTAGGACATATGTACCTGGATGCAATGAAACACAGTGCAGCAGTTTCCTGACCTGCTAAGTGGCACAGCCTTGCTGCCTGGAGTCTATAAATTGTATGACAGTATTTGCGTGAGGCTATGCCAAAGGTAACTGATCCTGCGTGAATGTGGCCCTTGTGTCTCTGCAGAGTGCAGAGCTGGCAGAGCTAAGGATAACATGGGTGCATGTATCTGAAAGATACTAATATAACCTTAGATGCTCAGGAATAAGGTCTGCAAAGGCCAGCTTCCAACAGTAAACACAACGTTCACCTGTGGGAGCAAGTCTGAAAAGAGAGGTGAGTCTTAGGGAGCTAAAGCTGACACTTTCACAACTCAACTGGCATGCAAAGGACACATTCTATTTGTTCAGTATTCACAACCACAAACATGTTCCTAAAGTGTGACCACTAATTCTCTGTCAAAAATATTAAGCAATGACAAAGAAATCATGCTTCTGTTTCAAACTGTTACAGTCAATAATGGTGACTTCTAGTTTCTGTCCTACTGCCTATTTAGCATGAACCAGTTTTCATTGAAAAAGATTCTAGGAAACAGCTTTTTTATGGTATTAAGCTTTCAGTGTCACACTCACATTTCAACTTTCTCTACCTCTTGTGTAACTTTTTGTAATACAAATTTGGCAACAATTCTGGGAAGAAAAGTAAAGTAATCATTCCAGAGTATCTTACTGCCTAACAGCTAGGTAAGTCTCCTTAAGAGGGTTAAAAATTAATGGAATCCTGTTTGTCATAGATGAAAGCTGTAGCCATCCAGATACTGAATAGAAGAGAAATGGGACCATCTTTTGTCTAGCACTCTTGCACATGCAAAGTACACAGTTGCCAGATGAAGTTTGGAAGCAAGATAAATTAGCTTGTGAATCCTGGTAAAGCTCAAGTTGTTGAACTGTCCCAAATCATCAAGGTTGAAACACTTAGCAGAGTCAGAAGCGCAGCTGTAGGCACATAAAGATCTTTACAGTTAAATCATATGGTGTCTAAGGATTTCCTTTTATCTGAAGGTTTGGGTGGCAGCTGAGATAAGTGTAGTCATTTTTGCATGAGAATCTGTGTCCACAGAGGTTAAGATTGTAGTTGAGGGCCATTGGAGTGACTTTTTAAGCAGATCAGGGGAATTCTTGCTCCTGGCAGAAGAGAACTCTCGGCAGTTTGGATCAGGCAAAGAAAACACACATGCTAAAGCCAATTCTTTCTTAAACAAGCTTAATCACATTTCTGATCAAAAGATTTCTAGGTCAGATTTTGCCTGTGTGAAGCTGTAAAAAGAAATTAGGGTGTTATGTATTACGAGGAAGAAAGGAGGATTAGGTATGACATGCTGGGTTACATTTTAACCAGTTTACATTTTTCTTCCTCTTTTGTCTTGTGCTCATTATTTCCAAAAAGAATTTAGTTGCTTGCCAGTGATAGCACAGGAAAAGTAATTTTCTGTTCTGAAAACACAGACCAAACTGTTATTCATGATAAAATTTAGCCATTCAGAGAGGTGCAGACCATGAAATATTTAAAAATGTTACAATAGTGATAGTTTTATTTAGATATTTTGGTTATGTCATTCAGTCTGTTGTTTTCTAGCAAAGTTCTAATTTATGTTTACCTGCGAGCTCAAACAAAAGACTTACAAAGAATTTAAAGGATTGAAGGAGTCAATATTGCCCCACTAATTGGGAGTTAACACTGTGTTGGGTGTACCACTGTCCACTGCCCTGCCTAAGAGGCCATGAGCACTTTTAGTTGCTCAAGTGGGACTGGTTCTGGCTCTCAAGTGAAAGGTTGTAGCAGAGCCTGTCTGGCATTCTGCAGCTGTTTGGGGTAGCAACTTGTTCACATTCCATATGATTTTTGTGCAACATTGACCTCATACCTTTTGTTTCAAGTCTATACGAAGGTAACTTCTGCAGGTGTATTTATGCGAAGGTTTTGGGTTGGAAGTGGGATTTCTTTTAAGTGCACACAGAAGTTAAGGAGTGTGTGATAGCTGTGTGCCTTTAACAAGGTCAGTTACTTAATCTTATCAGTAATCCTGGAGGAAAACCAGGGCTTATTGTAAGGTAAGGGATAGCACACTGTGGTGTAAAGCCAATGGACATTATCTGCTGCCAGGAAAAGAAAACCAAGGAGATGTTCAGGTCAGGGCTCTTCTGCCCACTTGCTCTATGCAGTGGACCTGGTCTCTGCTCGGTAAGAACAGCTAACCAACAGCGATTGCTGTTCTTGGGCACCCATGCCTGGTCCTTGAAGGTACTCCCTGAGACACAAGGACACATTTTCAAACCAAGCTCAATCCATCCCACCACCTAAAATTGAAACATCAAAATAAAATTATATTTTAAAATTAACGGATATTCCCAAGATTTAGATTCACTACCTTTTGTCATTTGAATTCAATATTGAATTCAATGAATCCCTCACAGATATTCCCCTAGAGTCAACAAAGCAAGTTTGCCTTGAAGCAAAATTATTTTTTTCAGTGTTTGTAGTATATTTCTAAAGTTGTGAAGGTGAATTTAGCTTAGCAAGGTCTTAAAAAGACCTGTAGTTCAAATGTCCCACATGTAAAAAAAAAAAATAATTGCACAATATTTTTCCAGCAAGTGTTCTTAGTTCTAATCCTCCATAATCTCACTAACAGCAACAAAATATTGCTGCTTTTTATGTTCTTGTGCAGAGCTGTCAGCAGTTATTGACAAGTTGCAATTTTCTATCAGGACTCACTGTTTATACACATGCTCTCATATTCTGAAGATTAGAATGTATACACAAGACATTCACAAATCTAGTTTGGCATTTTATCCATTTATTTTTTTGCCCCACAGCATGTGATTTCTGTCCTGTTCTGCTGCCATAATCTGTCATTTTCATAATTTTTCCTGCTTTTCACAATTCTTTATTCAAGTGATGACTGTTTCTTTCATAAAATGTCATTGTCATGCTTCATTCAACTTACTGTGCAGTTAAAATTCCAGTTATTGCATTATCCATATTGTTCCGTGGTATGAATGTCGTCCATCTTTGTCACAGCTTGTGCTGATGTAGATGTCAGCTGAATACCCTTCTTCCAAATGATATTACAGAATAAATTGTAGTGAGCAATTTTATCATCATAATTTTTTTCTTAACTTTTTATATCCAAGTTAATAATTTTATTTTTGAATACACTATGTTCTTTTAATATGTACTTGAAAAAATATCTCAAGACATATTAAATGTCATATTTATAGAAAGCTTGTACAACAAATGCTGAATAAACATGTGCTACAATTCCTCCAGATTTTAAAATACAGGTAAAACTTTAAGAATAAGGTTAGTCTCACTCACTTGTTTTACACTGCTTTTATTCATTATGCTTTTACTGGTAAAAGTAAACCCTGAATATCTCTAAAAGTGAGAGAAAGGGAGAGAAAAAGGAAGACACAGAAACAGCTAAAGGGGGAGAGAGAGAAAGAAAGCAAGAAAGGAAGAAAAGAGAAAATAAGGAGAAATTTAAAAAGAATACTTTTAATTTAAATTTTTGAATGTTTATAAATTCTTGAGGATTCTTGTGACACATGCAGACAACTTGTAACAATAAAAAATCTTCTTCTATTCTGCTGCAATTTTCTAATCATCACTGCCCCCTCTGTGTTTTCTCTGTGTGAGCCACAAATTTTTTCTCTATTAAAGCCTGTCTAATCATGTCATCTTGCATTCACATTAGAGAGAGATCCAGGCTGCAAAGACACTGAGATAAGAAACTACATTTTCTTATATCTGAATTTATCTGGACACAAAATAGTTGTTCTTCATTTTTCTTTATACTTGATGTAAAGCATCAGACCTGATGTGAAGTTCCCATTTCTGTATTAGTGTTATGAAGATTCACTGAGGTGTAATAAAACACAACAAACAGCAGCACAGATTTAAATATCATCTGAAAACTGAGGCAGGGGCACCATACTTTGAATGAGAAATTGCTTTGCTTTTTGTTGCTTCTTAAAATAAAAAATCAATAGAAGGAAGAAAAAGAGAGTTTTGCTGAGATGACTGTTTCTTTCAACGCTGTAAGGAAGCCTGAGGCATTCTGATGACATCCTTGTGCTTCTTTATGTTTCTGAGTTAGGCTATAAAAATAAGTACTATTCTAATTGCAAAACTTGGTTAAAGCATAGAGGGCAGCGAGGATGATGCATATATGCCCATTTCAGTAAATTCTTCTGTCTATTTATTCACATGAAGTTACTCATAGAAGTAAGGATTGGTACTAATACTATTGTCAGTCTCAAAAAGATTAGAACTATATCAACAATCAGCTGCTAGATTTTTTTCTGAGAGCACTAAAAATATTAAAGTAAATATTTTCCTGAGGTATCCATCTGATGCCTCTGAACACCTCCTGTCTGATATTTTTGCTCTAGTATTTTTCAGATTGCTCTTTTGGATGTGCTAATGGAATTCTGCTATTTTAAAGATTGCCTGTAAAGTAAAAAAAACTGTTTACATTTTTTCCTTCCCCTTTACTCTAACACTTTCTCATAAAAGTATTTTCTCAATGTGGACTTGAACAGCTACCAAGCTCACTAGCTTGGAAGAAAACACGCAATTTAGTTGACACGATCATTGTCCTGGTTTCAGTCAGGATAGAGTTAATGTTCCTCCTCATAATGGGTACAATTATGTGTTTTGCATTTAGGACAAGAATAATGTTGGTAACATACCAATGTTTTGGTTGTTGCTGAGTAGCACTTACCATAAATCAAGGACTTTTCAACTTCTCATGACGCACTACCTGTGAAGAGACTAGGGAGCACCAGAAGCTGAAGAGTACCCATGAAGGACAGTTGACCAAACCTGAGGGATGTTCAGTACACCTGGAACCAACTGCACCGGGGGTGGAAACACAAACCCACCATCTGCCATGCACTGATCCTGACTGCACTGGAAAAGGGTGAAACTCTGGAACACCTGCAATACATTGATCAAATCATTGTATGGGGCAATACAGAAACAGAAATTTTTGGAAAAGAGAAGAAAATAATCTAAGCCTTTCTGAAAGCTGATCTGATTTTGCCACAAAGTGAAGTAAGTTCAAGGAATCTACACATCCGATTTCTATGAATAAAATTGTTACTATCCAACATCAAGGTGACCATCACAAATCCTGTTGGATTTGTAATCAACAAAATAACAATGTCTCCACCAACCAGCCAACAGGAAGCATGAGCTCTCTTAGGTATTCTGGGTTTTTGGGAGACTGCATACTCCAAATTTCAGCCTGATTAATTAAATTAAGCCCACTTTATCCAATGACCCAAAAAAAAAAAAAAAAACCACAAACAATTTCAAATTTCAAGTGGGACCCTGAGCAACAGCAAGCTTTTGAACAAATCAAACAGGAGATCATACAGTAAACCTTGGGTTAGTTGGTGAAGGCAAGATGTAAGATATGTGTCTTACACCACGGCCGGGGAGAATAACCCTGCTGGCAGTCTCTCTCAGAAAACACCAGGGAAGACCCACAGTTAAACCCTACATTTTGAGATTTGGGGATACACAGGACATGAAGTCCATTATATACCAACTGAAAAAGAGGTACTGTCAGCTTGAGAAAGGGTTTGAATTGAATTGGAAATGATTGGTACTCAAGGGCAGCTCTTCTTGGCATCCTGACTGCCAGTGCTGGGCTGGGTGTTCAAAGGACAGAGATCACACAGCAGGCTCAACTAGGAAACCTCAGATGCTCAGAACTCTTGGAGAGGGATCATGAACTGGACAGAAGGCAAAGTTTTGAAGTATTGCCAGAAGAGGAGGTGAAGTGTGCTGATGATGTCTAAATATATAATAAACTCCTAGAAAATGAGAAGCAATATGCCCTGTTCACTGGTCGGTCCAGTTGCAGGAAATCATCAGAAGTAGAAAACTGCTATATATGTGGAGTTCTATATGACAAGTCCCAGAAACTGCTGCAGGAGGTGAATAGAGCCAATTTGCTTAAGGGAAGGCCATCCAGCTGGCTTTAGATACTGCTGACTGAGAAAAGCAGGCAGTGTTTTATCTCTACTGACTCACGGATGTTGGCAAATGCCCTGTGGGGTTGATTACAGCAATGGAAGCAGAGCATCTGGGCTGCTGCTTTGAGCAGGCCATCCCTGGTGCCATAAAACAAGTTGGCAGGGATGAAAACCAACCTGACTGAACAAGGAGTTTTGACTGGAACTTGGGCAAAAAATGAGTATTCATGCACTTTGGAAGAAGGGACAAGCAAAACAGAAGACCTGCAAGGATGTTGTGAGGTTGTGCAGGGAGAAAATTAGAAGAGCTAAACTAGAGCTTAATCTGGCTACTACTATGAAAGATGATTAAAATGTTTATACAAATACATCAGCAGTAAAAGGAGGACTAAGGAAAATCTCATTCTTTACTGGATGCAGGGGTTAAAAATTGTTATAAAAAATAAGGGAAAGGCTGAGACATTTAATGCCTTCTTTGCCTGAGTTCTAATAGTAAGACCAGTAGTTATTAGGGTACAGAGCTCTCTGAGCTGGAAAACAAGGACAGAGAGCAGAATGAAGCCCCCATAATCTAAGGGGGCAGATGGTCAGTCACTTGCTATGCCATTTAGACTGATCTATGGTAGCAAACAGGATCCACCCAAGTGAGGGAAAATCGAATTATATAACTGACTTAACACTACACTGAGGGCAATGACTGCTGGGGCCTTCAAATATTGGAATGCAAATTTAGCAAAAGCCTTCTGGTTAGTCAACACTAGGTGATCTGCCAATTGAGCTGGCCTTGCCCAATAAACATTCACATACTATAGAAGGGGATGAAGTTCCATAGGGCACAATAAAAATATGCTGGGGAAGTCACTCTGGGTTATTCCTGCCTCAGGCAGTGGCAGATCTATCCACAGGATTTCTTTTGCTCAAGGACCTGGATACACTTGGTGGGTATGCAGGAGGGTGGTGAACTCTGATATGTACCTCATGGGGATTTGATTTTGGCAAAGACTGGATAACAATCTGAATTGTAAGATGTTAATTGTTCATAATACTGTATTTCATCTCCACTATGATATCTATATGCCATATCAACATTACTGCAGTAAGAATTATCTGGATTAATGAGAAATGAATTCTGATGAAACCAGTGAAAGTTCAGTAATGACAGAATCAGACAAGCTCAGCAGTGACAGAACCAGAACTGGCTTCAGCATCCATCACAGATCATCTTTCCTGTCCTGAAGGACTGCTGTGACAGATGGAGCCCAAACTCATGGACTAAATTAATCCATGAGACTACCCATGGACTAATGAAACTATATTTGTGTGTATATGAAAAGACAGGAAAGGTGATGATGATTAGTCATGATGTATTGGAAAGTGTGGGATTTGGACATGACACATATGGTTTAGAGTAAGGAGGGAATATTATCCTGGTTTCAGTTGGAATAGAATTAATGTTCTTCCTAGTAGATGGTATAGTGGTATTTTGTATTTAGGATGGGAATAATGCTGGTGACACACTGATGTTTTAGTTGTTGCTGAGCTGCACTTTCCCTAAATCTTGTCATGCTATCCTGTCAGTAAGGAAGCAGGGATGACCAGAAGGTGTGGTGGGACACAGACAGGACAGCTGACCCCAAATTGCCAAAGGTATATTCCCTACTATGCAACATCATGCTGAACAATAAAACTGATGGAGGCTGGCTGTGGGTGGGAGCCCACTACTTGGGGACTGGCATTGGTCAGTGGGTGGTGACCCATTTCATGTGGATTGCATGTTTTGTATATTTTTTACTATTATTGTTATTATTTTCCCTTCTTTTTTGATACTGGTAAGCTGCCTTTATCTTAACCTACTAGTTTTCCCTTTTTTCCAATTCTCCCTCCATCCCACTCCCCAGTGAGCAAACAGCTATGTGGTGTTTAGCTGCCTGCCACACTAAACCACAGCAATCATTTAGCTTGTGTGATCTTTTCACCTATATTAAAGTTAAAATTTCAGAGGTTAATATTTGAAAGAAGAAGATTAATCACCCTCTGGTTAATATTTCTGGTTTTAATTCAGTTTACAAAGCACAGAAGTGGATTTAGCATCACTCACTTGAGGAACTGGACTGTTTCACTTGTGAAACTTCTTTCTCAGCTTATTCTTGCATTTCCATAGCACTTACATTGTAAAACAGTTCCTTTGTCCTGGGGGAGGGCGGGACTTGCCCCTCTCCTATTACCTCTTTTGGTTATGATTATTTGCCAGTGTGCACTCTGGGCAGAGCCTACTCATAACTTTCTGTGTTTGCCTGTGCAGGTAACCCCAAAGGTTCTGAGGCATCTGTTGTAAAAAGCAGAGGCCTGAGAATTTCATGCTCCCCCACCTAAGAGTAGCTGAACATTTCCTATTAATTGTTTTCTTTGATCTTCTCTCTCCTTTCCCCACTTCTGAGGTCCTTCAAGTGGGCTGCACCTTCAGTTTGCCTACTGGACTTCTGAGACAGTTGGGTCTGAGAGAGAAATGTTTAAACTACTGGCAGGCAACTTGTGACAAGTGTCAGATTGCAGAAAACGCTCATTTTCCTCTAGAACTGTTTTTGTTTTCTTTACTTTCATAGGTTCTGTCTTCTTTATCTCTTCTTTATTCATAATGTATGATAAGGCAGTAAAGAGATCTAGGTTGACCTAATTTGATGTGAAGGGAGGTTTCACATGAAACCAAGCTCTGTCATAACTGCCTGTGGAAGTGAGGCTGACTGCTTACGGTTCATGAACCTTTCCTTTTGGTCTCTAATAGCTTTGCATCACTAGTCTCATAAATTTTAGTGGCTTTTCAACTACTAGAATGTATGTCACAGACAATGTCAAGGGAGCTGAAAATCCATCCTTTAACATGGGGGTTCAGAGAAAAGTGTTTCCATATATAAAAAAAAAGGAAATGGAATTTGACAAAAGGCACAGACATGATAGTAAGATTTTGTTTTGGTTTGGATCCATTTGTCCTATTTCCACTTTCCCTTCTCATGAGGCTGAATGATGTTCCAGCTCTTTCTAGTGTGTTTCTTACAGCATGTCCAATGCTGATCTAACTGGAATATGTTCTCCCCAGGCCTAAAATAACTTTAGAAAATAATTTTACCATTGTATTTTTTGTATCAGTCACTCAACCTCTGTGGGAGTAGTAACTTACTATTCAGAGAGGACGTCTGAGCATTACAGGCCAGCAAGAATAGCTGATACACATTCATGCTTCAATCTGAAGTGTAATGAGTTCAGCAGTTGCACATTTTTAAAGTTCTATGACATAGAGGGCAGAGGATGATATCCAGGACAGAGAAGAATTATGGAAGAGGATTAGAATCAGCTAAGTTTCATAACTGCTGTTCACATTTGGGAGACTAAATGTAGTTTGCCCAGCTCTGAGAGAGACAAAAAATTAAGCAAGATCCTATTTCACTTGAGATAAACCACCCAATTTTCAAATATTTTATTTAATGTTCAGTCCTCTTTCCAGATATGTGATGCCATGCAGTTCCCATGCGTATGAATTAGGCTTTGTATAGTCCCATGGATTTTCTTTCTGTCATGTCTTACACTTAGGCACTTATTTCTGTACTTTTCTAAGTCAGGGCTTTGCCACATAAGGCAGTTTTGTGGTTCCTCTGCATCAGACTCCAGTTTCTCTTACAGCTGATACAGGAGGTGTCCTTATTCTCCTGCCGGGACTTTACACACTAGCACAGCTAATACTGCATCGTGGGCATCTGCTCTGCCACTGAATAGAAAGATATGGCAAAGTGGCTCTCATGAGCCAGAGAATTGAGCCTGACTGATGCCAGTGCAGAAGTGGATCTGTAGAGTTCCAGAAATATTAGCTGTTTGTCATTATTTTTCTTCTAAAGATAAGATTGGGTTATATGAGTCATCCTCCAATTATTTTACTGATGACTGTCATAAGTGTGTTTTCATATTTTGTGTAAACCTGTGATTTTGTGGAGTTTGAGATGACTGTTGAACAAGAGAAGAAGATGTAGGTGAGGCTCTTCACATCAGTTTCAGACCCCTGACCATATGCAGTTTGAGCAGGCCTCTGGGTGCTCCACAGGAAAGGGAGGATGCCCAGCTTTCTAGCTCAGTGCTTAAAGTAAGTGGCTGTTACTGCAGGAAAAGTTCTATAGCTCAGTCAAGAGCTGGATTTCAGGTGCACTTGATCAGACTCATGTTTTACCGTGGAGGGCCTACTGTACCACCTGGGTTTCATGCCTTGTAGTCTAGAAGATAACTATCTGGGTGGATGCTGATGGGCTAAAGCCACTTGCCTGGCTGGGAGCTATTCAGAAATATACAATCATAAAATTTCCAGCTGCTCAGATTCAGTGCCCTGTCAAGATAGGTACACAAGACACAGATAAACAGGCATGTCCTCAGTTCTGTTTGACTTGCTTAGTTCAGATACAGCACTTTCTTAGATCTAGACTGATTAGGTGACTGAGGAGAAAACTTGACTTCTATTTTTAAAGTATTCATGGCCTTTGAAGACTTCTGCTTCACTGTTTTGAATCATGTGTTCTGGCAAATGGGCTCTGAGTCATATTGTTGCACCATAAAGGGTCTGCTTCTACATCTCTACTTAATTCATACACATCTGCCTGCAGCATGGTGGGCTCACCTGGTGCTTGTTGCAAGGAATAGCATATCCCTTAAGATTTCTGTTTTTGAAGGAGAGGATAAAACCTACTTATTAGGTCATATATTCTTTAAATTCATAGTGTACCTACCAAAAAACTTAGAGAGTTTTGGGATGCCAGCATGCTGCTGAAAAGTACCATGGTCTAAAACTAATACAAGTTCAAGTTTCCAAGTGGAGTGAAACCTTTGCCTCAAGTATCCCTATCATCCCATGAAATGGACTTCCCTGTCATTCTCCTAAATATGCTCTGCCAGTTCATGGGTGCTTTAATCCTCTGACCCTATTTTTTGTTATTCAAAGACAATAAAGTATGAGAGGCATATATACAGATGCATACATGCATATACAAATAATTTGAGGATAATTAAAACACTTAAACTTTTTATAGATTTTTAAAAGATGGAATAGATTCTATTCTCTCAAGAGGATTTTCACACAACTCTGTAGATATTTGCCACACCCACTTGCACCTCCTTGGCTTACAGCTGCTCCTGTTACACAGTGACTTATCTGAATGTCTCATCTTTCCTCTCAGAGGGTTAAAAACTATGTCAGTCTGCAAGTGAAATACTTTATTAAGTAAGAAAAAGACAGTATCCCCTATTTTGTTTTGTTGTTTTGTTTTAGTAATCTGCCTTGCCTTTTCTTATAATCTACTAAAGTCTTGAGAATATTTTGTTTTTTCCAGCTTGCAAGGGTGATTTTGTTGTCTTCTTCAGTGCAAGCTTTCTTGGGGCCATTGCCTCTTTCATTATTTGTGTCTATCACAGTGAGGTGTCCAAGTAAATAAACAGGGCTCCAAGATATGCTGCAATGCCAATAGAACCATAAAATTTACTACAAAGTTTCATATTCATGCTAAAATCTCTCTAAGGAGCTGGACTTTCTCTACATTGCAACTGTTGAAACAAACATGAGTGGCTGTAGGCCTTGCATTTTCAGAAATTAATCTCAAATTCAACTGATTTATCTTCTACTCAGGTTCAGCACACTCCATTGGCCATAAAGAGCCCTAAGGGATCATATATGTGTTCTTTTCATAGGAAAAAATAGCTTTCTTCAAAATACATTGATACAGGTTTTTCAAAGATTGCTGTTTACAAATGTTAATCCTCAGTAAAATTTAATTCCATTTCCTACTGACCTTGAGATTCTGCCTTCAATTTGTGAAAATTATAAAAACGTTGACATTTGCTGGTGATTTGCAGGGAAAATGTCTTTCCTGTGGGCTGAATATCTCAGGTTAGCCTTGCTCTGTAGTGGAAACACTTGCACGGTTTAGTACCTTCATCTGAAGCAGCACCACCATTTAGCACTGCATACATGCATAGCCCTTTCTGAAGGATATGTCCAAGGACAGCTGAAAAGCAGTCATAAAAGCTTTGTAAATACCTTTTGTCTTTTCCATTCTTAAATCTGTCTGTAACTCTGCATCAGAGGCAGTATCTTGCTGCTGGTGCTCTTTGAAATAGAGGAGAGTAATTGAATTCTGTAGCCTCCCAAGGACTGAAGGAGCAGATACCATTCATTATGTGCCATAAGAAGAAAGGTAATTTTTAAAGTACTGCCTGATCTTCCTAACATATCACAGGCTGCACGGGCATTTAATGTCATCTGCTCTGAAACGTATAGAAATGAGCCCAGCTTTCTAGAGTAACAATGAAAATAGTCCCTTGCCAATAGAACCAAAATGTGAAGAAATAAATCTTCTCCCCAACAGACAGCAAAAACTATTCAATTATGAAGCTCACAGCACAATTAAACAGGTGCTTCCTAAGCTGCTGTTGGAAAGAGCTGACTCTGCTCCTGCTGTGGTAGTCCCAGTACCAGCCTGGGCAGCTGCAGGGTGGGGCAGCCACCTCAGCGGGGCCAGAGAAGGGCAAACAGAACAGGCAATGAATTCTCATGGAAGATACGGCCTTGATGGTGCTCTGGTTTTGACTGGCTTCTCAGAGGCAAGAGAGATAGCTGAGGGAGGTATGACTGTGCTGCTGTGCTACCTGTGATTCTGGCAGGAGAAGCCTGCTCTTCAAGGCTCTGCAGGCAAGCAATTTGTCAGGAAGATCCTGAGGAATGCTGGCAGATGTATCTGCTGAAGTTGCCTGCCATCACAGTCTGTACAAATGAAACCACTTGTTTCATCACAGAAAATTATCACAGATAGTGACTATCTTCTGATAGTTATTTTAAAAAATTAAAATTCTTTGACAATGTCATCCCTTTCACCCTAGGTACCCTTAAGAAATGCATTTCTCAGTTACATTGTCTTCCTTAAATAGACACCCAAATGGTACATAGCACTAGGAGGGAGACCCCATTGCCTCAGAAAACTCAGTATATAACAACTGTAGATAATTCATTGTAGGTACTGTGAATGAGTGGTGGGGAATTAATTTGTATTTCATAGTGTGACTGTATAATGCAAATGTGAAAGGCAGAGTGATACAGGGAAATGGTCTGTGACCCAAATATTATATGATATTTTCTATGCAGATTGAGATCCGCAATTTCAAAATCCTCCATAACTACATAAATACTATAAGGAATAATTCCTGAAGATTGCTGCAAGCTCATAATATTCTTATTCATGTTTATGTTTTCTTAGATTTGTTCTCATTCCAGCATTACTTTTCTTCTCTACAGGGATACCTTTGTTTACTGCTTCTCCCTTTGAGTTGTGATTTGTCTTCCAGTTAATTTCTTTATTAGTAGTATTTTTTCATCAGTGGCCTTTTTGTGGAGCACACTCTTCCCACACCTAACCACACAGTCCCAATTTCCCCCCTGCTATTCCTCTTGCCTTTTGTTACTTCTCTTTGTTTGCCTAATATTTTTTCTCCTGGAGTGAAAATCACATCTCCTCATAATCCTCCCTCTTATGCTCCCCAGTGCTGACACTCATACTCACCCCCACAATGATACTGGCTCTACTACTGCCTGACACCTACTTACAGAACTTCTGTTCCTCATTTTACCTCTCCCCCCCAAACAGAGCCTTTGAGCTATGCTGTCATCCTCAGATGCACTTATGTACTGGCAACACCTTGCATTTTACCTGCAGAAACACAATGTAATTTTCTTGCTTTTCCTTGCTGTCTTCATCTTTTCATGTCCCTCATGTTCTCCCAGTACAGCTGGTTTTGCTCCAACTGACCCAAATACTTCAATTCTCTGCCCTCATCTACTCAGGTGTTTTAGCCTGAATGAGAACTCTGGGCTGCAGTCTGCTCTCTACCACAAAACTACTACCTAGTTTTAAACAGGTCACAGGAGCTGCATTTTCTTTTTCCTA
Organism: Toxostoma redivivum; assembly: GCA_013397375.1. NCBI lineage: Eukaryota > Metazoa > Chordata > Aves > Passeriformes > Mimidae > Toxostoma > Toxostoma redivivum. Next base: position 228,923 of record VXBI01007052.1, on the reverse strand, counting down.
TATTTCTTTCTTTTCCTTTAATAATCAATTTTTTGTATCCCTGAGGGTGTTTTGTATATGAAGCTGTTTCAATGAAGATTATGAAAATCCTCAAAGTGAAAGCAGAAAAAAACAATTTTGTTCTTTCATTCCTCATAACCTTGTGCTCACTTTTAGCAAGGACAGGCTGCTGGGAAATCCCCTGGTTACACAGCAAAGACTACAGGAGTTTCCACATCAGTGATCTGACACAACATGACTTTTTAAAAAATTAATTCAATTCTCTCTTTTGTGTGCTTGCTTCTCACATTTTGCCTCTTTCTTAAGTACACTTCACAAATGAAAAGGTTAATCTATTCAGTGACAGTTACAATGGTGCTCCACTTGTGCAATTTGTATCAAATGCACTGTGTGGTGGTGTTTTGAGCAGCTGTATAGACACTGGAAATATTTTAATTCCACAAGTTGGGTGTGAAAAGTGCAGGACTCAATGAATGGGAGAAAAATTCAACATTAGAATTTAAATATTTGCATGTGCCTTTTTCAGTGCTTAGGGATGCAAAGAATGGAAATCCACATGTATTTGCATTGCAAATCACATTAGAAAATGGTTGTGTTTACCCAGCTAGTGAAAGTGCCAGCTCTTGATATTTCATAATTTTCTTGAAATCTGCAGGGACTGGGATAATCAGGATTTACTTTGGTTGTAAGCTGTACCTCTGTAGTTTTTCAGCAGTGCTGTGGCACTGTGGCACATTGCTGAGGCACAGGCTATGGAAAGTCTAAAGCTCTGTGTTGGGTGCATGTTCCACCCTGTCTATGCAGTGACAAGGCCTGGGCATTGTGCAGCCCCTTCCCATCCCTTGTTTTCTCTAATCCCACATTTCCACAGAAAACACATGCAGTTCCATGGTAGTGGAGATGTATTCTCGCAGGCACATCAAGTGCCAGTGAACAAACAGCCATTAGGTATTTTAAAAGCACTCTGCTCTAGCTAAAATAATTTAGGCAGCTACGCTCTAGTCATAAACCATAAATTCTTCTTCATAAAATACCACATAAAATACTTTTTTGCGAAAATATCTCCTGGCTGTGAATGGCTCCTATATCAAGGCCATCAGGTATTTTGTGTGATTGGATGGAGTGGAATGTGTGTCAGGCTGAGACAGGAAGGAACAATGATGGGGACGATTGTACTCTCTCAAACTCTGCTGCATTGGGTCTTCTTAAGGAAGGGAGTTAAATTATCACCAGAAACTAATTTCCTTTACAGACAGACCTTATATGTGGACCAAGCTTTGGCTTCTAAGTGCAGACTTCAGGCCTTTCTTCCTTTACCTTTTACCCAAAATTTATTGCACATCTTTATTTAGAAGTTCTACATATGACAGGTTGTCTCATGGATAAATCTTTCTTGTAAAAGTTGTTTTTAATATATTAGAAATTGAAATATAGCTCACCAACAGAGGCTTCTGATTTTCTCTGGCAATGCTATTTCAGCAGCCGCCTTCATAATTTGGGGTAGTGTGAAATATGTTACATATCATGTTAGGACTGTCAGATTTTCCTCAAACAGATATCATAACCATCACACTATAAAAAAAATGCCATATAACCTGATTGTATAATAATTCTTTTTAAGAGGATAATACTAAAAGGGATTTAATAAAATGTGGAGTCAATGACTTTTACCATAGTAAAAGTGAGTGAAACTGTAGCATCAACCAAAATATCTCTGTAAAGTCAAAGAGGCTGAATATGCCATGGAAACAGTTGCAAATGAACTTTGAAATTTTAAAGATGTTTAAATTGTAAACTCGGCAAAACTAAGGAAAGAGCAGAGAGAAGAAAACTCACTTCTCTACTCATCTGACAGGAGCCAAAACAATGTTATGGAGAGGAGAACTTAGTCTGAAGAAGAAAGAAATCTTAAAAAATCTGCTTCTAACCATGAATAGATTTAACTCCAAATTAAATGCAGTAATATGGATGCAAAACAGAAAATTCAAACTGATTTGTTTAAGGTATTAGTGACTTCTTTTCCTTAGTTTCCCTTCTATATAAAATGTGCTGACTTTCTAGTCCTTATAAGGACAGAGATGTAATCTTTTTGGACACGCTATTTTATTAAAGTGTGTAGCATTTTTTTGTTTTAATATGCAAGCATGTTCATCAAAAATATTTTTATTGTACAGAACACAGTATATTTTACTTACAGGTATTTCAATAGGTGTCATATTTAATATTGGTTTTGCTATGAAATATAAGAGTCCTTGCCAGTTTAAGAGCTTGACACTTCACACTGCATATCTTACTGCTCCTAAATGAAGGTTTATTATTACATATTACCAAGCTGGCAAATATAAACATGCTTTCATTTTCTTATGTATGCTATAACAGGGTGAAAATCTAAAGTTTCACAAATACAAATGTTCATACAAAGGATCAAAACCACCACTGTTAAATACAGAATTTATGATGTCATTGATTAATGATGTATACACAAAAAAGAACTGGGAAAATAAATAAAAAAAGAAATCCCCTTTTCTCATCCCATTAGTGCAAGGAAAAGGGAAGGGATTCAAAAGAAAAATACTGTGTTCCATTAAGGATTTTAATTGCTACATTAAATTACTAAGGTAAGTACCTAATTAAAAATTCCTTTTAAACTTCATCTTCTTACTATAAAAAGACATGTACAGTAATTATACAGACAGTTTTGATCCTGATATTTCTCTAGTGAGTGTCTTATACTTAATCTGAATGCTAGTTAAGCATAAAATGTAACAATAACTAATAGATCCTTCAGGCATAAACCCTCAGTTTGTGGTAATTCTGCATGTATTATTTATTGGATTCTTTTTCTCATTGACACTGATGCTTTTGATTATTTTTGCCTTGATATTTTAGAGACAATCCAGGACAATTTACATTCTTGAACTGGATAAGACTGATGGGTGCACAGTTCTTCCATCTGCATGTAAACCAGTGATTTTAAAGTCTTCATAAATCTTACAAGAATGCCAGGGTTCTTCGAGCTAAGCATCCATTCTGTGGGTGAATGGGCATGGACAGTGTAGTATGAAAAAGTAATTAATGTTGGAAGAGGTCACTGGATGCAGTCCCTCTCTGCTCAAATTGGAAACAGGCAGCAGATTGCTCAGGATGATTTGGAGATGGGTTTTGATTGTCTCTGAGAATGGAAATGCTCCAGTCTGTCCTCTTTCATATACTGACAGAGTACACATATTTTTCCTCACATCTAGTTGAAATTTCCCTCATTCTACCTTACATTTATTGACTCTTACACTATCCTGGTGCATAACAGAGAAAATCTGACTGTCTCCTCTGCAGCTTACCTTTCAGTAGCTACTGACCTGGCGTTTATATGGATTTGTTTCCATATCTTATTGTCTTTTATATACTGAGTAATCCAAAACTTGTTATCTATCAATAGCTAGCAAGTAGAGAGAGATAACATCTGAATTCCAACAGCAGTTTAAAAATATATTATAATATCTCATAATAATTATTATGTTTTTATTTTGTCATGTAAATAAGCCATACAGGAACCTTTTCCGGGTAATACATCATAAGTTCCCCAGCACTGTCTGCTCATTTATGTCCTCAGGACAAATGTGCCTATCCTTGTGGAGTTAGCTCATAGATACTGCAAACAGATGGAGAAAGAAAGCAATTCCATAGTTCACAATGATCTCACTTCATATTTGTGCAATTGCATTGACACTGATGGATTTATGACAGAAATGATACTGTAAGAATTGTCACAGTTGCTGGACAAAGTCCATCTTGACAAGAGTCCTGTCTCTAAAGTGACTGATAACGTCTATGCAGGAAAACAGCACAGAAAAATACCAGCATATCTCACATCAGAATTTCTTCCTAATACATGACAAGTGAGAAGTATTGTGGTAGCTTTTTGCAAATCTGTTGAAGCAATTTCTGTAAGATAAAAGGCTTCTTTACAGATAGACAGAATTAGAACTTTACTGAAGATCTTTATTAGAACTCTATTGAAGATGTTTCAGTAGATTTGTCTGGCAATTTATTTCCATAATTCATCATGGAGTGCTGTTAATCTAGAATGAAAAATTCTAGATACATGAAACAGCACTTTTCAATTCCTGATATTTTGTCTTTTCTTTAAACTCGGGCTGGACAAGGTAATTCTAACTAATGGTACAATTCTCTACTCTAACTTTCAACATATAAAACTTAATATTGAGGTCTGAGCTACTTACCCTAGAAACTTCAGAAGAAGGCATATTTCATACTAAAATTGATGTGTCAATGAATTGCCATATCTCTGATTTTCTCCACTGATTATCCAAAGAGCCCAAGGTCACTAGATTAGACTCACAAGTCCAAATTTCAGGTGTCTAAAATTTAGGAAGGTGAATATCAACCTAAGTGTCCTGAATTCCAGTCAACACTGCAGAGCATATATTACTTTTCACCAAAACATCTTTCCAATGTAAAAGGTAATATACTGGAAATTGGGTTTTTTTAGACTGCAGATTGTGTAGGATGAACAGGTTATTTTATATTGATCTGTCACAAACTTAGGTATTTGTCCAATTGTATCTTCTAAGTTTTAAAGAAGCATTAAAACACTAAGGCCACTTAGTTATCTATATTAATAATATAACAATATTGAAAGTTCCTTTCTCTTTTTATATTAGCATATTATCATATATGTCTACAGACTACAAATCAGTGCCACTAAAACACAATTTTTTTCATTTACAGTAACTTTTTAACCATACAAATATGATACTGTGCAAGTAACATGCACTGAAATATTGTGTTCATGATAGATTCCTCATTCCTAATGTCAGGATAAAATTTTAAAAATGGATCCTGATGAACAGTATCCGGGCTATGCTCACCTTGAGCTTATTAAAAACACTGTCTCCTCCCAGGAACTTGTGATGCCTAATGAGCTCCTGCTCTTTTTTTAATGATCAGCCTTGCAAACTTTTTTCCCTAAGATACCAAGTGGGATAGTATGTTTTATTTCCTTCTCACACTTTCAAATAAAATTTCCATCCCAAAGTGTGGCCAGAACGGAACATTGTTATGACCAAAGCCCCCTCTCTTGCAGCCCTGCAAACAGTGTTCCAAAGTGAGACCCTTTAAGCTCTCCTGGAGCAGCAGCTGTGACCAGCAAAGCCCCCTCTGAGCAGGGCCTCTCAGAGCCAGGGAACTCCCAAGTTTGCTGTACTCAGAGGATCCCTGAACAGTGAGACCCCCGACTCCTCGAGGCTCCACCCTTCACAAAGGCATCTGAAGTGGGTATTTCACTACCCTCGAGGGGAATTTTTCACCTTGTATAGGCTCTTTGTGTCTGTGTACCTGCAAGTGTGCATATTCTGTACCAAATGCTGCTCTCTTAGATTCTCTAAGTACTTTAGTTTTTTAAGTTAGGTCTGTAAGTAAGATACTGTTGTAGTATAGCAAATCCTGTATGAGTCCTTTGCTAAACCATTTATCTAAAGTTATAAGTTTAGTTAAATGCTGGTAAGTTTAAAGTGCTGTTAAGTTGGACCTTGAGGTCATATTCCCTTTTATCTTCCTTTAGGCCATATTCATTTTTATTCTTACCCTTTCTATTCTTTTTTTTTCCCCTTCCCATCCCCTTTTCTCCTCCCCATTTGTTTTGGGGGTTTGGATTGTTTGACACTGGATTTTTGTTTGCTTTTCCTCAGTGTGCTTTAACCATCTAGTAAGTAGTAGAGTGAACCTTACGAATGAACTTAGTCATACTGACACTTTTCTATTATACTATTTTTACTGGTACTTTTGCACGATTCTTTAAGCAATCTTAAAATGCTCGTTCCTGATGGTGTCATCTGCAGGAGTAAAATGAGGTCACTGAAGCAAGTGCTCAGCATGGACAGGTGAAGCACCAATTGAAGCACCATTATTGATTGTTTCTTTTGCATAGAGACTGTTCCTTGTGTGGGGAATGCTTTAGCTATCCCTGAGTGCAGCAGCTGTTGTTGCTGAAGATCATAAGATATACTAAAGTAATGTAGATGCCTAACTTGTGGTACAGAATTCAAGCAATTTATTTATACTATTTAAAACAAGTATCCTTATTTTCCCAGATAATTTTAAAATCTTTTTTCTTAATAATTTTTAATGCNACAAAATAGCAACAAAATAGCAACCAAAAAAAACCAAAAAACAAACAGTGGTAGAAGCAATCAGCAAAGTACACTCATGCAAAAATTAAAGCATGTTCTTTACTTGAAATCTCCCAGGAGAATCTTATGTTACTTGTATAACTCTTGGTATTTTTTGAAGGTAGATGAGAAGAATCATTTGTAGTAAAGACAGATTTGCCCAAGTAGCACTCCTGGACACTGCTGTTTGGCAATAGATTTTGACATGTGCAACAGGAATAAGTAATTATTGTGTTCACAGGTCCAGTAATTTCCATAATGAGTGCCTTTGATGCTATCCCATGCTAGAATTTGGAGCCTTAAAGTGAGGCAGATAAGCATTGTATTGTGTTTATAGGTGGTGGAACTTAAGTTAAAGGTGGTACACAAAGTCAAAGTGGATTTGCAGAAAACCATGCAGAAACTCAAAAGCCAAGCAGGAACAGAGCCTTTGTTTTCTGGCACTCAGCAGCATGCTTTACAAAAGCTGCATTCTGAGCCTAAGTCAAAGCCCAAAGATTTTCTGAGCCTGAACAGGGTGTCTGGTTTTGAAAGCATGTCCCTGAATGGTGGCAGCAGATTGAGAACATTTTCATGAGAACTCTTGCTTCCCAGGAATGAAAGGGCAAGCTGTTTTTGTGACTGAATGAGGTTTAGGCTAGTAGAGACACTTGGGCTCATCACAAGGGTCCCAAGGTGCAGAACTCCTGCATGAGCGAAGAACATTTGCTCTTCCTCATTTTACTTCCAGTTCAGAGATGACCAGTGGGTGTTAGGAGTTTGTAATGATATCTGCAACCCAAAGAAAAGAATCTACTGTCCAGACTTTTACTCTGGTTTTAGGCTGAGGAGCCTTGATTGCTGACTGTGAGAGCTATCAGATTTATTGCATAACATTTCTAATTACTTGATATTCTCTAATTCCAGAAATGCTATTAACCCACAGAAGAAACTTACTGCATTTGAGAAAAATGACTGATTATTAATTGCAGGGCTTTGGATCTTCCTCATTATTTATTGAATCAGGAAAAATTCTTTTCTCTGTAGGTCAAAAAAATACTGACATATTATTCCAGAATGCATTCACTTTGCTAATTGTACCAGTTTGAAGAAAATTTTCAGAAGTTTTCACTTTAATAATGAGATTTTATTTAAGTAAGATGAGATCTAGCTTTCATTTTTATTATTTTTAAATTTTGATCAGTTTCTAGCTGTATAACTAGATACACTGGAAATCCAGAGCATACAAAGTGTATGCAGCAGCAAGTTTTTTTCAGTTTTAAGGCTCATGCTTACATTGAGAAATCATACCTAACAATGTAGTCCATGAAATTTAAATGTTGTAATGAAAAAGAGGTAAACCATGGTATCTCAGACTGCAGGCAGTCTTGTTCATATATCCATCATCTCCATTACCTTGCACATTTTTTTGTCAGACTTTTCAGTTTATCTTTGCTTTATCTACGGAAGCATGTTAATACATCATTCATTTAATTCATTTGTATTTCCAATTCCAGAATAAAAATAGTGTTGAACTGTTTTTATTTTATTTTGCCTCTTGACAGTAGGCCAGACAAGAAGGTCAATTAATGTTTCTTTCAGAAGCTGTGACCTCATGGCAAAAAATTCATATTTCCATTAGTATCTCACCTAAGATAAAGCTGCTGAAAATTCCTATGCCATTCCTAAAGTAAAATCTTCTTTTTGCACAAAATGAACAGCAAATCAGCTAATCCTAAACCAACTGTAAGGAGGGTGCATCCATTTCTGTAGCACAAAACTGCATGAAATTTAAAGTAAATTAAGAAATAAAATGGCTAAATGTCCCTTTTTTCTCATGTGTTGCTACACAGTAGACTTTCAGAAATGTATTTTCATTGACTCATTTTCGTGTATTTTTCTCCAGTTGTGTTTCCAGTATCATTGTTCTGTGCCTACAGACACTCCCTATTTCTCACAAAACATGCAAACTGAAAAAAGGGAATGTAATGGGATTTAGTGAAAGGGATCTTGATACCACCAAGCAATCCTGTGTCAAAAAACTCGTGGGATAAGATTTTCTTAGGAAATCTCTGCTACTAACTTACAAGACAGAAAAATATCAAGGTGAATGTGTGTCTCTTCTCTGCATGCCAGAACTGGGCTACAAAAAAACCTGCAAAAAAACCTCACCAAAACCCAAAGTACTTGAAACTTAAAAAAAAAAATAATTGTTTAAAGCTCAGAGGAAGTTACAAGAAAAGGCTGGTTTTTGTTTGAACAGATTCAATATCCCCAGCTTTAAAACAAAGATTTTTCCCAAAAGGCAGATGTCAATTATGAATCCAGTTGTGGCTTCTTTACATGCTTGAGAAAAGAAAATTTTATGTTTTATTGAATATTTTAAAGACTTAGCATGAAGACCACTAATTTGAATTTATTTTATATTTTTGAAAAGATTAGCAAAAGTTGTTCTTTTTCTTTCCATGAGGATCTGCAACTTGCTCCAAATAGGTGTGATCAGTAAGAAAAAACTTAAAATGAAGTCAAACTTAATACTGAAAAAACAGGGCTTTGTCCTTTCTGAAAAAGAAAACCCTGTTGAGCTTTGTACAACTCAATAGATAGGTTAACTTCAAAAGGAAGATAAAAATTACTGATAACAAAAGGTAACAGCTGCATCTGTAAATTGCTAAAGTTTGAGTTGTGATCTAAGGTTTAAGTCCACCCAGATTTGCTGCAGTTGTCAAGGGAAAAAAACTCCATAATATGTTGTCAAATATAACACTTTTAATGATAGTAATGCAAGAGATATAATTTATCCACCATTGTTAGTCCCTTTTTCATGTAAGAATACATCAATATTTCATATCTTCTCAGTTTTGTTTCTTAAAAGAGTGATTTTGATCACTGTATTGAATGACATAGGATTTATTTAGAAGCCAAGGCACAGACATTTCCTCTTGCCTTGCTGGTGGTCTGCACATAATCTCGACATACCATCATAAAAATACTGGGTTTGCATAGTTCACAGTTCTCTAGGAGCAAGAAGGTAGTCACAGTACTTTGAACAGAAGAATAGGCAAGTTCCCCAGAGGGATATTGGCCAGTTCCAACCTTGAAAGAAAGATGAGAGAAATATCCTTTCCTCTCTTTTACGTTTGAGCTAAGGCAAGAAGCAGACTTAAGAATAAAAATGTTGGGAAAAAACGTCGCCTGATTCTTATTCGTTATTTGTTTAGATTTTCATATTCCTTTCAGTTTGCTATTTTTCAGTCTTTCTCTTAATGCTTGTTTTATAGTGCAGTGCTCTCATTTTCCATCTTTAGTTTCTTTGTCCTCCCATTTTCATGCATTCTTAATCACTGTACCTTTTTTACCTTCTCATTTTGTTATGTTTCATTGCCATACTTGGCTCCTTGTTGCATGGCCTAAAAATTTCTCCTTAATTTCTAGCTGTTCTCTGTGACCAACACCAATCCACTTCCTTGAACTATTTTCTTTATTTTATTCCCAAGATTCAAAGTGTTTTATGCTTCTGGAGCTCCATTAGTATAATTTTTACACAAAGCCATCAAAGTCCCTCAAAGCTTCCTTTTCTGTTACCCCTTTGTATATATAGGAGTGCTTTAAGCACATCACAGTGAGGATAGACTTTCCCTTGAGCTTCTGTATATCTGGCAGCAGTTCTAAACCCATTTTTTTTCTGTGGATCAAGATGACTTTTGGTATTATGGGTTTCAAGCCACTTTAAGGGTCACTACTATCTATTGCAAATGATTTATTTGCTTCTTTTAGTTTGATACACCCACCAGTGTGGGTAAAAGAAAGTAATCAATAGTACAGACTGATATACTAACATGAAGAAAACCAATGCCAGGAATAAAAATTTAGGTACATTATCTGCAGCAGACATCAAGATCACAGAAAAGCAATAACTCATGATGTGAAATACGGGCAAGTCATGGCATCATCTATTGGTCCAATGCACAGCCTCATTTGAATGCTCAGAGGCAGAATTAATATTTTTCCTGCTCAATGAGAAGCACTGTGAAGCTGCAAGTAGGTTGTAATACCAGAATTCTGTTTGGAAAGAAGGTTCCAGGTGGCTTGGCTAGCAGAAAAATACTTCAGATGTGCTAGTAGACGCTAAGTTTGTAGAGAGCAACTCAAACTGTCTTTATGCAAATCCTTGGTAATCTTCAGAATTGACACTTGACCTGGGCAGAGGGCAAGTATGAGTCCTGTATATCTCTAATAGTCCTGTATATCTATAGGTGGTTAATTGGGTCATCTGATTTCTGTAGTGTTTTGAATTTTATTCACCATGAATACAGTGAATAAAAGACTCTAAAGATGTCCTCACAACTAGGCCCCAAGCCCTCCATTTATTCCTTTTCTAAGGCAGTCTGATATTTGGCTGCCCTAGTTAAGAGAGCAGTCTTTGAAGTGCTGCCTCAGCTGGGTTTAAAGGTAAAAACTCCATAAATGGGAGAGATTGCTTTGTATACTGAACGGAATTTCCATTTTCTATTTTTGCTCTCATTTCCTGTTGAGTGTTATAAACTTAATACCAAAGCTGATGTAATGACCTATTTCCACAGTGGTCTTCAAAGCATAGAGTGTTGCCTTCAGTCTTGATTTCTGCTCTGCATTCAACCTAAACTCACTGAGTGAGAAGACAGCCTGGTACAGACTATCATGACTCTCTTTGGACAGAGAATATATGATTTTGAATTTTTTTTAGAACATCTCTTTGAATACAATGGCTACTCTAGCTCTCCTTTCCCTAATTTTTATCAGTTACATGGACAAAATATTTCATCCTGTTCATTTTTCACCACTCTTTTAATTGACTTTGAGTTTTCTAGCTACCATTCTCCAGGCCCTTCTTTACCATCTGTATTTGTTTTTATGGACTTGGGATAAACTATATGTTACTTGTTTATATGGGCTGCAAGCCAGGCAGCATGATATATAGCTTTTATCTCTATGATCACCAGACTGGAGTTCTAAACCCAAAGTTAAAATTTTAGGTTTCTGATAAAATGATGAGAAGAGGTGGGCATTTAAAAATAAGCTCAGCTATTTGAGACGAATAAGGAGATGAAAAATAGAGGATGCTGAAGACTGACTTGCCCCTTATCTCCCACCACCCCTTGGGAACTTAGGCCCTTGGATGAGTTATTTGGCTTTCCTTCTCCATATGATGAGGACACACAACAGTGGTTTTTCCTTCAAGTGCCTACATCAGAACTAGCATATATTGACCATACAAATTACAATATTCGAGTCTCCTGTCTACCTCTATTGTCAGAAATAAGCCATTAAAAAATTAGTCTTTCCCTGGATGAATACCTTTATGCCTATCCTGGTCTTCAAAGAATGTAGGCTCCTCTACAGTCTTCTGTGGTATTTTGGGCATTTTATAGAGAAAGCAGCAAATGCTATCTTTTACAAAGACTCTGTGCATGCTCCCTGTATGCCTCCTGAGATGTGTGCTGATACTGTTGGTATGGGGGATTATAAGGAAATAATTTCCTTCTCTTTGTCTGCACTCCAGCAGATTATATACACAGGGCTCACTAGTCAGTTTGCACATGTTCCCTGTGTGCTTTGAAGTATTATTCCAGTGATAGTAATGAAGGAAAAGAGATATTGTGTTCCCATTTCAGAATGGGATTTTTTATTAGCACTGATGCAGAAGAAGCACAGAGTCCTTCTAAGTCAAAAGGAAATAAAAAGCAAGTTTTCACTGTTTCTTTCTCTTTTAATGACATGGCTTGTTTTCATATTGGCAGTTTGGAAGAGTATCACTGAGTGATAAACAGATGTAAAAAACTGACGATATTAAATGTGCTAGATCCTCGCAGAAATTCACTAGATTTTTTGTTGTTGTTGTTGTCATTGCTGATGCTGCTGCAGTTGTTGGTTTATTATCTGATGCCTGGCACTCATCTCTGCAAGTTAGTGAGAAAGGTAGTTCATATGCAGACTCCACCATTTGTAAGGAATGTTTGCCTTAGATAAGAATATATTGTCCGGGTTAAATTACATTTCTTTCAGCTATGCAAGAAAAGTACAATGATGACATGAGTTCAATAAAACACAATGTGGCCAAGACAAATTTCCATAAACACTTATTTTTAAGTTTTACATATCTGGTTACTAAGAATGTGATCTGGGCTGGCAAGAGTTGAAAAGAATTGTGTGTGCCTTTCAGAGTAATAAAGATAACAGACATGAGGTATCATTTCAGTTTATCTTTCTCGTTTTAATTAAAAGCGTCCTGCTATTAGAGATAAGTGGCATCCCATCACAAGGAATTTATGGATAGAAGAATTGAGTCTGTTCCCTGTAACTCTGAATCAGAAATTATAAAGGATTTACTGTAAAGTGTTATATGTATGCACTGATAATGCTCTTTGATTTACTGCTTAAAGTGCAAGCTTTATATCCTTTGAAGATACGTCTGATTTTAAAAATAACAGAATTAATAAAACCAAAAACATTTTCATACTTTTGGTACCCTTATTTATTTATTTTTTAAAAGAAGGGGTAAGAAACTAATGTGCTTATCACAATGCTTATTATTTTTTTTCATTTTATCAAGTTTGGAGCATGTATACTGTGTCATGGTGGGCTTGTACAATTCTGTGAGAAAAAGGCTGCAAAAGATGTGTTTGAGCTGCTTTCATGACCCTGTGGTCTATTTCCAAAGACTTTTATAGATTGGGAGCTTTTAACATATCAGTGTTCTTAGTAAAATAATTTGTCTGTCCAAATCCCCAAGGTGTTCTCCCCATCCTTGTACCACCAGAAAATATTCTACATATTCTAGAAATTTTTCTAATATTCAGAAGATATTCTAGATGCTTTATCTTGCCTGGTAAAGCCACTCTTCATGGAGGTATCCAAAGACTTATAGAAGTTCTTCCATGGCTTATAGATCTACATCACTTGATGATTCCCATTTACAATAAATCTTTGAAAAATGGCTATGGATCAGGTTCTCTGTGTCTTTGGCCAGCGAATGTCCTTCTCCACACTGCTTACAGCATAGAAAAACAGCAGGCTGGTATTCAGATATTTGTAAATTTCCTCTAGCACTGTTTAACATTTGCCAACAGAAGGGCCTAAGGCTGTGCTGCCAAATATAAAGGGATGATGTGTTAGATGCAGCATGGTCTGCTTATATATTTACTTGATATCAACAAGATTGAAAATATTAGAAGATAACATTACCGTGTTACTTGGGTCTGTACTGCTCTGCTGGGCACTTGAGGATAGCTGCCTTTCCTGTGTCCCTGAGGTGTGATAGGAAAAGGTAGGACTCAGCTGGCCAGACTCAGCAGCAATGGGTCAAAGGGTAAAGACACACAGTGCTCTCTGTAAGGGAGCTGCAACTTTCCTTCTTTGTACCAGGCAGATGAGGTCCTGTACTCATGGCCAGTGCTTGGCAGCTCTCTAGTTAAATAGTGGCCTGAGCTGAACAGGCAAATCACAGTGATGTAATCTAAGATGTGTGTTACAATTTCCTTCTGTAAGTACTCACAGAGGACATGGGCTCTGTACAGCCCTGAGGAGCAGAAGTAGAACTTCTCAGGTCAGACAGTGGAAAGTCTCAGTGTCAGAAAGAAGTTTCTGTAAGACGTGTTCTTGTATTTATGTGCATAAATAACACAGTGAATGAGTTCAAATACAACTACTTTAAAAATGCATTTCTGAAAATATTGCTGTTGAGGTCAGGGGTTTAAACTAAATACAAATTTGATCCTACAGTGTCTGAATAAGTAACTTCTCTAATCTTCATGGGTTGTGTAAGTATCAGAATTATTTCTATGAATTGAGCTAAAATACAGAAAAGGTCACAAGGAATTTTACATTACAGATGTATCTAAGTTAAAAAAAAAATTATGAGGCTCTTCTACTCCTCTGCTTTGACAAATAAGTTACTATGATTAGCAATAGCTAACCCCTGCTTCTGCAGTTCTGGAATGCATCTTACACATTTCCAAGGCAAAGTAGAGTGTTCAGACTTGAAGCAAAGTGTGTCATAAATGTTAAGGCAGTTTTTCTTTTATTGCACGGCTAATATTGCCAGAAAAGCTCAGAAGCCAGCAGATTAGCCTGGCTTGACTAAACTGCAGGAGAAGATAAAAATTTTGCCCAGTGAATTTACTTGCAGCATCAATCCGCACACAATTTGTCTCAGTGTTTGCCTCTATGCTAGTAAATGAGATGTAGTCATGCCATAGGTCTGACACAGATGTGTTGTCATCCATACCGTGTCCGTGGTTCCTGGTATGCTGTTGATTTAGGTCAGATAGGGTATTGGCAGGTGAATCCCAGACTAATTTTCAGGACAGACTAGGACACATTCCCAATAGGAAGTTTCTATTAACTACCCTACAAAGAGGGGATTGGGGGATTTTGCATTAAATAATATTTTTCTATTGCAGCTCTGAGCTTTTCTCTGGACTACTTTTGTTTTAAAAATATGCAATTTGTCCAAGCATTTTTGCTCCCCAGCAGAAAAGGACAAGAAAAGGTGTTCCCCTGGTGTCTAAAATCACAGCATGTCCAGAGGGAAATCCTCCAAACTCTAACCTGGCTCTCTATAACAGTTCAAACTGAGCTTTTCCTTGGCAAATGAAGGTTGTTCTACCTTTGAATGCTAGTCTTCCTCAAGTCACATGCTTGACCCAGTGCTCTATGGAAAATGGCCAGCTGTGCCACCTGTTTGTAGCCAGGCATGACAAGTCTCAACCCAGGGCCAGGACCCCTGTGAGTCAGCTAACCTGACCCATCTCCCCATGCTGAGTGATGAAAGAGTTCCTGTTCCCATTCCCAGTGCTTTAATTTGCCAGAGGTAGCCCAGTGCTCCTGCAGTTCCTCTCCCCATCACACTCAGGAGGGCCCTGACAGGGAAGATGCTTTTAGAAGTGCTCATCATGACAGGCACCAGACCAGGCACTGAGCTATGTAATGGTCTCATTTACATTTCATGATATTGGTTATGTTGGTCACAGATTGAAATTAATAAACTGGTGCATTTCAAATAGGAGATGAACACATCCCAGGAGATGAACACTACCCCAGGATAAGCATCTCAGGAACAGCAGCATTGCAACACTGGGTGCAGCACAGTCCCACTTTTACCAGTCATACTGTTACACACAAAATCTTGTTTATGGACTAAGAGGAAGCACACCATATGTAATATGCAAACACAGTCAACAATTTCTTTTTTGTATACCTGAAATCCTAAGAATTTAATCAATACTAGCCCATGTCCTGTTATATAGCATAAAATTTAAGAAAACTAAGTTAGAATGTTTCTATATGGAAAAGGTCTAAATAATATAGCTGGAATTATAATATACACACTTGCTAGTTTTCACCCCTTCTCCTGGTGGCATGCTCACCTGACCACTGCTTTCCCGATCCTAAGGCAGGTGGTTTCATTCTGGTGGTAGTGATGCTTTATGGTGAATTATTAGGATCTGAAGTTTTTTGCCAAATGGATTATAATATTTATACCGTTGGTTTCTTTACCTTACTCCAGTATCCACCCCACTTTTATGTGTTTTCTAACACCTTGTGGTTCTTCCAAGCATATTGTATATCATTGCTTTTATGTATGTTAAATATTATTCCTCTGTTTTCTTTGTTACTCTATTCCTTAACTGATCATCAAAAAGTTTTTTGTAGCTGAGGAGGTCTTTATTGTCAAGATTATCACATTCCTGCACTGCACTATGTTGCAGCCAGTGTTTTCGAGGTCTCTGTTGTCATCCTAGACTTGTATTTCTTTACACGATATCATTTTGTTAGAGTTACAAACCTACCATTCTCTACAGAATAATTGTTTGTTACCACTAGCAATATAGAACTGTGGTTGTACCCCACAAAGATAATGAGGAAAACAAATTAGACACAGACTACTGATCAATTAGAGAAATTACTGTCACAGCTAAAACAAATAAACCAAAACTGCAGGAAGCCATTAAATGTTCAGATTTAGCAGGCCTGATAAGCCTGCTTTTCCTGAAGACTTATAAATCCATTACAAAGCTTATGGTCTATTACTGGTGATTCTCAGAGGTAACACCAAAGGCTATGATCCTGTGCTTTCACTGCATGCAAGAGTACTTATAGCCTATATATGAAAGTACTTAATACTAATATACTAATAATATACTAATATAATATACTAATCTTAATATACTAATCTTTTCTCTGATGTATTCTAATGCCTATATAGATCAATAAAAATTGGAAATACTATCAGAAGCACAGTGTTGGCAGCTAAAGCATGATGATCTGCAGGAGGTAGGAAGGAGTAGAAACACATCTTGCTGCCAGGTTAGTGAAATGACACACGTTTTATCTCAGTGTAATGTAACTACTTTTTGTGGGCAGGGGAAAGACTAGAACTGCCATTACTTCAAAGGTTAAAATGTTTCTTAGTTTTCTGCAATAGTTGCTGCTATTTATGGTCAAATAAATATGAATAAATACATATACCTAGGTATTACTATGTGGGAAAAGATGGTCACCCATGAAACTGGCAAAAAGTCTTGCACAGTGCTTTCTATTTGGTTTCTGTTTATTCATCTCTTTATCGTTATAGATATCAACTGGAAGATAAATAAATATCTACCATGACCCATGAATGCCTGAGAAAATATACATGATACATGACACAGATATGAGCAGCCAGTATTTCTCAACTTCTGAGTTTCTTTAAGAAGGGAGGATATAGTAAAAATTTTCTTGTAATGCAATAAGAAACACTGTTTAATTGCTAAGTCTGAGAAGGGACTTCTATACACTTCTATCCTTTCTCACCTGGAGAATCTATAGAAAAGCAAGGCTTTGCCTAGATGCCTCAGACAGGAGAATAAGAAGACCTATTTCTGTTTGCTTCTGGTTTTTGCAAATAAAGAATTGGATCCGTCTGAGTGAGTTTTGGTCTTCACAAATGTTGAATTCTGAATGGCAGTGTATCCATATTCTGTATGTAAAGCAAAATCCCTCCACACAGATGTTCTCAGTCTCCAGGACTCTTCCACTGGTTGTAGTACAGTACTGTAAAGCAGGCCTAGAAGATTGATTGTGTTACCCAAATGAATTAAATATAGCAATTCTGATCCAAGAGTTAGTATTTGTGAATCCCACTACGTAGCTAATACATTCATTCTGAAAGAATGGTCTAAAAAGCCTAAAGAGATTTCTATCCTTCTTCATTTTCTGACCTGTGAAACTGTTACAATGAATGATTGGCTATTCAAAAAGTGAGGACATCTTGGAGACTGAAAATCAAGTAACATCTGTGACAAATGTCCAGAGTCTGATCTCATCTTTGTCTGTTGGGCATGCAGTCTGGTTGCAAAATATGACGCAATTTGACTGCTCTGTTCAAGAGGCAACTGGGATTGGAATAACAGAGGTGTGGTAGAATAGGAATTACCTGCATTGTTTGAGTAATTTTCACAGTGCTTTCCTCGGCTGTGCTTCACATAGCAAAGTGCTTGGTTCAGTGTTTCTTGCACCATTTCTCCCACGTTGTTCACATAGAAAAAGTAATTCATGTAAACACAGAAGTGTGGCAATAGAATAATAGTAGTTTGCTTACACGTCGAAAGTCAAAAGTCATCCAGAAAGCTTTCTAAACTGTTTTGTGTTTTCTGGTTTGTTGTGGTTTTGTTTTACTTTGGGGGTGAGGAACGTGGAGTGGGGTTTTTGTTTGTTTGTTTCTTTTTTTAAATCTGCAATTTACTAGTTGCAAAAATAGATGCCTGAGAACAATTAGGTGGAAAATACAAAATATATCTTTTAGATTAATTCATTGTTCTTCTTGTAAACATCCGGTGGGGTATCACATCCTGGAAAAGCCACTCAGTTTCACTACATATGGAAGTTAAGGGTTGCTAGTTCCCATGCACTGGCAGACCACAGTTGATTTCCATGCACATACAAGAAACACATCTTTCTCTGTAATGAGATACATAAATAGTAAACACATCTAGAATGGGGAAATTAATTTGCTCATGTTATTAGCCATTAACCACTACTTTTTTTGCAACATAATAAAAATAAAAATAATCAGTGAGCAGATGACCATGATTTGCATTCAAGTACATATTCCAAAACTACTGAATTGAGTCTTGCTCCTCTGAATAATTTCCCTTTATAATATTTATACAAAACCAGATTTAAGGGACAGAAACCATTTAGATTATATAGGCTTGCCCTTTCTTCTGTTTTATCTTGACTTCTCAGAACATCTTTTTCTCCAACTCACCAGCAGAGCAGTAAACTTTCATTTAGAAAAATACAGACCTTAAGTCTCCTATTTCCTACTTCTATGACAGTATTCTAAACAGGCTGACTCTGATTAAGAGTTCCTTTATGCCCACCAGCAGAACTGGGTTATTTAGATTCTTTAAAAGAATTGCTCAGACCTAATACCATTAAGCCTTATTTCAAGCTCTCTAGATAATTAAGCAGTTTCACTTTTCAGAGTCAAAAGAATCATGCTAGTGCAAGTGATGTAGGAAAGAGAAAGAAAGGAAGGCAAAGGAAAGGTTTCTTTAATTTTATTCTACACATGTATCTATATTATTTGTATAGACACATAATATTTAATCTCACATATATATGTGAAAAGATGCTCTTAGGAAAGGAAGGTTATTATAACATGCAAATTTACAAACTGACAAAAGCTGGACATTTAGATAGAGACACACCTGGTCTCAGATGTCATCCTGATGTTTACAGACTGACTCTTAGACTTTGATCTTCCTTGCTTTGGTCAGCTTGTATTGTGTCAGAGTAGTCACTCCTTTGTTTAAAGAGTGTTTAAATATTTGCACTCACAAATAGTGGTATGAAATATATAATGGGCACATATACCTCAGTTAAATATTTAGCATTATTTTTATGTGTATTTGATTAACAGATGCAGTGGCTTGTGCTCAGCACGCAGCCAAATTTTACCCAGATCATTTTCACACACACTAAAATATGCACATTCAGTACTTCAATATTATGCTTTGCAGATCAGAATAATTTTAATGTCTTAGGTAGGGAGGCTTGAAATATAATTTTAAAATTACTTTCTCTGTTTCCTTAAGAAGCTGTGCAAATTCAGAGGCAATCTGCATTAATAGAATTAAAATAAAAATCCCTAAAATCTGAGGAATTATCAGATCGTCTAAAATACCTGACTGAAGTCTTCAGCTTAGGAAAAAACATTGTTCTTTCTGTAAGACCACTTCTTAAATAATTCCTGAGTAGCTAGAAATCTCCAAGCTCTTCTTTTAGGCTATGACAATTAAGAAACATTTCATTTCATTTGTTTCTCCTTTAAATTCTTCCCATCCTTTACATACTTTCTACATTATCTTCAGACTACAACATCAGATGACATTTTAATTGTAATTTTCAATTTAATTAAAGCATTCTTTAAAAGGAAGTACATGGGAAATTTTATGCAAATGAGGATGATAGTTTCATGGCCCATGATCTGGGCTGCCATAGTAGACTGTGCTGATAACAGGAAAACCCCTGCGTTTTTCATAAGCAGTGTCTCCACTGTAGTGAGTGCTACAGCACCTGCTAAAGATATAGAACCAAAAATTGTGGACTGATGAAGAACAAAAATTATCACTTGTCTTCACAATTTGCAGCATGCATAAGCATGCATAATTCACTGCATCACAGTCCTCAGGCTATGAATGTGGCCAGCTGACCTCCTCTCAATGCAATGTTTCTTGATAGACTTGTCCACTTGTGTACTTTGAACAACTGTTCATAATTTCTTTATACTGTGTTATGGAAAAGAGAGTTTATTGCCATTTTAGATTTCAAAGTTACAATTACTTCAACTGATATTAAAAAGTTTGTGCCAGTTTGAGATCAATCAGTGACTCAGGAAAAAGACACTCTCTTTCCTTTCAATTAAACATTATGATAAGTTGGAGATCTGACACTGAAGTAAAGTGAAAGATTTACATAAAAGTCACAATTCCAGTGCACATTTCATATATTTAAAAATTACCTAAAGTTTTATGCTGACTACAAACAGAGCAAACATTTATTTAGAAACCAAGTGAGAACTATCTCACCAAGACAATTCAATTTTGTTCCCAGGCTCCCTTAAAATCATACATATACCAATAATAAGAAATAGAGGAGGATTGTAAGATTTTTAATGCAAGTCTTATTATTGAAAAGTCATTTTTGTATTTTAATTATTATTATTATACAGAAGTATAACAACTTTGGTATTTGATAGAGAGGTGTGGCTCCAGGAGTTAGCACTGAAGTTTCTCCATAGGTACAGCTAAAGGCAGGGACATTGTTAAGGAGATTTTGAAACAGCATCATCCCACTCCTTTGAAAATACCTTAGAGATTACTTCAGTAGTGCCTTGCTGATGTTGCAACAAAGAAAATAGTTAGGTCAGAGACATTAACATTCCTTTGGCTATGCTATTTCTGTTGCATGACTAGACATTAAACTAATCTGGGTCGGTGTTTTCCCCAGTTTGGCGGATCATACAGATCCATGCAGATCCATAAACAATGTCCAACAGAATGAAGCTTCTTTGCTTCTTTTTCATACCTCATTTTTTTTTTTTTTTTTTAACAACAGCTTTGTTATCACATAGAACTTAAAATGAAGTGGCTTAAACTTGCTCAACTTTGAGCAATTTTGTGGTGCCACAGGACTCAGCAGGAATTTTTTATACGCTTAAAGTGAGGCTTTAGGCCTTGCTAAATTGAGACTTCATCTGATATTTTTACATGCTAGATTGAACCTCAATATGTGCTTTTTTCAGTCGAATTAACACTTATTCTCTAGCAGCAGGTCTGGAGAACAGTGACGATGAAATCAAACTGCTTCTACTGATGTTTTGGAAAAGTCATCTGCAGTCCTGACTAGCTGTGTTAAAGCCAGTGTTAGTGGAGCTAAATAGCTGCTACTTGCTTGGAACATCAATTATGCACAGCTGTTGCTATACTTTAGTGATTCAATGTAATATTATGGCCTGGCCCCTTCCTAGTCTCCCCTCACTTACAGTAACAGAAAATCTTACATAAGCTTCTGAAGTGTTTGTTATTGCTAGATCTGGCTGCACACTGGCAGACAGAGACAATACTGTTAACTCATTCATGCCTTAGAGGGATGTTTTGATACCCCCTTTCCTCTAATATTAATGTATTAAGTCTATTCTGTAGATGTACTCTCTTGATTCTATCTGGTAATTGATCAGGAATGTTTCTCAATTTTTCAGAGTTCCTTAAGAATTAACAGGACTATAGTTTCGAATGTTCTCTTTTCAAGAGTGCTGTCTAATGTTTTGAGCAGAGAGGATAGGCAGTGAGTAATCTTAAATTTAAATCCAAACATTTATTATTGAAATGTTGTATGACACAGCCTTTCTTTCCTTTGATTTAATTTCTTGTAGTACAGACTGTATAATTGCACTATATAAATATGTTTTGCATTATATAAATATGTTTTGAATCACTCTTGAATTATAAAAGCAATTGAATATTCTGGATGATCATGCTGTGAGAATGCTACCATTCATATTTATGAGAGATAATGCACTGTGTCAGAACCCTGGCTCATCAGAGTCCTCCTGACCTGCTTTGACCACAGTCAGAGAGATGTGATGTGTTTCAGTGAACCTTCAATGCCATGGTAAGAAGAGGCTGTTTCATTTTTCCTTTTTTGCCCCTTCACCAGCAGCTCTCCTGATACATCTGTCACTCATCACATGCCAAAGCCTTTCACAACTTGCTTTGTCACACCAGAAAGAGTTTCCTTCCATACTGTTCAATCTGAAATCTATCTGTGAATGAGTACAGGAATAGGTACCTGTTTTATGGGCACAACAACCTGCTTTCAGAAAATATGCTTTGGCCCAGACAATGCAAGTTGTGCCCAAGTGCCATTGCGGAATCGTGCCTATGCTATTTCCACCTTCTCTCACTTCTCAGCTGTACTTGCACAATACACTGACATGAGAGGCATCCTCTAGAAAAGTATCTCATCCCCCAATATGCTGCTGACCCTGGCAGCTGGAAAATTACCAGATCTTAAGGCTGGAATTTTTCGCTTATTAACCTCTTGCACTTTATTCTAGATTTCAGTTATGATCTTGTTTAAGCAGCTGATGTCTTCTCAGCTGCTAAAGTCAGAGGCTACAATGCTGTAGCATTAGAGGTGGGAATTGAAGTAATTTTCAGATGAGACAACATTAGTTTCTATTTCAGGCTTTTTTGGAGAAAGCAGTTGCCACATTCCAGTCTGAGATGAAACAGACAAAAAGGCAAAGTGGGTAAATCACATTCTAGTAGATGCTAAGAACTGAGATGTAGCATTTTTCTGTGTGCCTGGCAGGCAATATCCTTCTAGTGCATCATCCAGATGGCCTATGGCTTCCAAATCCATTTTCAGCCATCAGTATCAAGAATCCCACTTGAGCTTGGTGAAAAAACAACAAAAATTTCAAGTGAAAAGTGAGCACTAAACCCTAGTCTTTCAGTTACAAAGATTACCGACTTTAACCTTGGCTACATGTTAAAAAACTAATAATGGCTTTCAATAAAATCTGACTGGAAAATAAAACATTATGAAAAAAAATTATATGTATTTCTTCTTCTCATCTGCACTGTTCTAAAGTAACCTCTACCATCTTGACTGACCACAAGTCAGTGAATGAATATTGCATTAAGTAGGCCATTACACTGGTCCACCATGGCAATTCCTGTGTTCCTATCACATTTTAGTCTCAGATCTGTATTCATTCTGGATGGGAATGCAAATCTTTGACTAATTAATTTTTCTGTTCATCAAAGAGTTACTTTTTTCCTTTAGCTACCAACTTATGGTGCTGAATAATAGGCAGAGGCTTCACATATACGTACAAAAACCAGTAATTTTAACCATGTAATTTTTGTGTGCTTGCGGCAGTGCAGTCTGAGCCATGTTTCTCTTAGTCTCTGTCATTGAGGTCCACCTGTAGAGTACAGCATTAGGTAAGAGGGAAGAGACATGAGAAACAAAGAAGAAATGTCTTCTGTATGTTTTTCCAACGTTGCAAGCCAGAGATTATGCTGAATCTTGAACACAGTCAACCCTTGCTTAGCAAGCATGAGTAGCATACGTCTCCCAATGCTTAGAGCTCCGGTGGATTCAGATTATTTATAATCCAAACTCAGTTTCATATTCGCCTTATTCCCTTGGTAAACTCACTTTTGCCTGGCTGCAGTAGTCTGACAGTGACTACTCTGGCCTCTCAGGGCTCATTTTCTCTAAAGGAAGGGACAGAAAAGAAAAAAAAAATCATTAAAAATATAGGAAAGTGCATCTCCAAAGAAGCATAGTATATCATATGATTAGTCATAAATGAATCAGTTAAAAACTGGGGTATAATCCTGAGTCGTGCCCTTGAAAATATTTCCTTACCTTCATTAAAATGTGACTAAAATTCTTTATCCATAACAATCTTACCATAATTACTTATAATTCTTATATCATTCAACAGGATTGAAATATGGAAATATCAGAGTTTCAAGCCTAGAGGGACCATATGGCCTTTCAGTTACTGGAAAGGTTTCCAAGCAATTTTACATGTTTTCAAAAGACCTTTCTTTTCATCTTCCATCCCCTTTTTCAAAGTTTCTGGTTTTCTTTGACAAATGCTCATAAGAAATCCACATTAAAAAAAAAGTTGGTACTATTATAAATCATAAAGTACATTATGAAAAATATAATATTTGGCCCTAAATTGCTTGGTTCTCAAAATTATAATATTCAGAGACTTCTTTCATCTCATTGTTTCTGATAAATGCTCTGTTCCTTTCTTTTATTCTATTGGTAGATTGTAGATACTTTGGAGAAACGATTTTATTTTTGGAATCAGTTTTTACAGAACTTAGCCCAGAGTACTTTGACAATAGCTCTTGGGAGAGCAGTAACTTTAAAAATTATGATTTCTTTTAAACTACTAAATTTAAAATTAAGTCTCAGAATTATGTGCTCAAAAGAGAACTTATAGACTATGCAAAAATATGAATTCAAATGCTTGGGAAGTGGTTCTAACATGGCCACTTGTACACGTGTCATGACATCTCTGTCTAACTATCTATGTATGCATAATGATATCTGATCTGCACATCTGGCTGGGAAGTCTGTTTTTGTGGATCCCAAATCCAAACTTTCAGCTTACCCTCATTCCACTGGTAGGTTAATGTGTCTGTCCCAGTAAAAAATTGCCCCACCCTCTCTTCTTTTTTATTATAGTAACTACAAATTGATAATTAAAAAAGCTAACCCACCCCATGCTAGTGGGCTGATTGGGGTTTTAAATTTAACTCTGTGAGAACAGAGGTAGTACTATGATCACTATTACCAATCTTGTGTAGCACTGAGAATTACTCTGGAATATTAACACTCACCTTCTCTAGAGAAAGGTACAGAGGGCCTCTGTATTTCCTAAAGTTATTGTTATATGCCAATGGTTATCAGATACTTAATTATAAATAAAGATATCATATACTTAGTGGCAGGAATAACATAGAAATTTACCAGTATGTGCAAAAGGAAAATCAGATATCTTCCCTCTTGCTAAAACCTGGACTTTAGGGCACAACGTCTTTATTTTTGGGATACTAAATGTTTCTTTACAAAATTGCAAGTCTCATGTGTGCTGCAATGTACATCCTTCCTGTACACTTGCAGACAGTAACTTACCATCTTCAATCACAGAAATAAGCAGCTGCATAGCACAAAGCCCACTTTCACACCTGAGCTCAGCTGGAGTTTGCCCAGTGGAGTGAGCCATGCTGGAGTTGTCAGGGATGGTGCTGCAGGGCTTCCCAGTAAGGAATGGTAGGAGCAGAGCTGACTGTGCAGCTGTGTCTATCCTCCTGCAGCTGATGCTGGATCAAAGCTGTCCAATGCTCTAAGGTATGGTGCAGCAGACAGGCCTCTTAAGAAATAGAGATAAAACTCCTAAACATTAACAGCAACAGAAGGTCACTGATCCTTTTTCTAGTGGTCAAACTACAACTCCCAGATTTGGTGACCCATGTCATAGGAGCAGAACTCGATTCAGAATTTAGTTACAATAGTTTGCTTTAGACAGTTTATACCAGTATAACCATCTTTTATCAACATACAAGAGTATCTCGTGCTAATTCCTATTTATCTTCAGCAAATACCTGTGCTATGTAGGACACAGCTGCTCTATGTTTTACTAGAATCCTTCTTTGCATTTGCTGAAAAAGTCACAGATAAAATGTAGAGCCCTGAAGCCAAGTGAGCAAGCAAATGACATGGCTAACATAAAATAATAGGGTATGAAGAGAACTTTGTGAAGTGAGAAGTGAAAGTAGGACAGTACTAGTAATGCACCTTCAATAGGTTTACCAAGGATAGCTAGAAAAACTTCATAATAAGGATGAATTATGACTTCTGAAAATAAGAGCAAAAGTATTTAACAAAATTAATTGAACTTCTACAATTTCATTCTTAATATGTTCTTAGTCTTTTTGCAGTGGTTGTCATAGGAGCCATTATTACTACAGAGAAAAGTGGTTTTATTCTGATCATCCTCTTTATCTAAGAATATCAAATTGCTTTTCAAATTGAACAAAGTCTCCCAAATACATATCCCATGTCAAGATCATTATTGAGATATTGTATGAGGAAAGGGAAACATGATGGTATTGGGTATTTTGTCTAAGGTAGCATCCAATGCTTTTAGCAAGACAAAATTAGAAGTGATATTTTCTGACTTGCTAGCATAATTATTACCCTCACACAATTCATTTTTACAGCAGCTAAATGTTGAACTCCGTGCTTTAAAATGTTCAGTCAGCATACAGATTACGTGAGCTGTGGAAAACAGCAACATTGCTTTAAAAACAGACTAGGAATTTTAACATAGATATTTAACAGTAGATATTCAGATAAATATATGAACAGAAATATCTTTAACTATGAAATTTTATCACATTATTGCCTTTTTTTTATCAACTGTGCCTTATACTAGACAGATAGCAAGATAGTTATTGAGTATTCTGTACTTAGTCATCAAAAAAGGATGACTCATTTCTACCTATGAGAAACTTTATGTCTTAGAATTTTACAAACTACTTCTAATAATTAAAGACATAAATGTCAGCTTGTTGCTGTCTCAGCCATAAGATATTGCCTTTCAAAGAGATCTAGAAATTTTTTATGCTTATTTAATAAAGAGGCAGAAAGAGCAACTGCAAAGCATTTAATGCTTGAAGAGTTTTTGCTTCAGGAGGAAACAAGATAGGTTTTATTAAACATAAGATTGATTTTAGTTAATTTGTAGTTAAATATATTGACTAAAGAAATTCAGAGGCTTAAATGTAAATGCAGCATTGCCTTGTTGGAAAGAGAAAATTCTTGACTTTTTTTGAAATTTCGTGAAGAATTACTGGAAATCAGATTTTTGTGGAATATGGTCTTAGATGAACAGATACTGAACCTTGAGACTGTGGTAGGTTGATGCCTGGCTGCCAGACTCATGCACAGCTGCTGTCTTACACCCTATTATCAACAGGACAGGAGAGAAAATGACAGGAAAGATGAAAATGCTCGTGGATCAAAGAAAGACAGGGCAATCATTTATCAAGGTCATAGGCAAAACAGACTTGATTTGGTGAAAATTAATTTAATTTTTTGTCAACTAATATAGATTTGAATCATAAGAAGCAAAGGCCAAATCAAATTCAAAGGTCAAATCTTCCTCTTTGAAGACTAGAGATCTGAACTGAAAAATAGATTTCTTAGATATCTTTCTGCATCTAACCATAGCTGACTCACACATGAGATGCATTGAGCAAGTGCACAAGAAGATAGGATGGACTGATGGCTACTCTGCACAGGGCCCCAGGTATGGTTTCTGGAAGGAAAAGCATTCACAAACTGTCTACTTTGGTCAAAAATTGGCCAAAGATTATTTATGATATACAGAGTGATAGATCAGGAGGGTGTAATATTTATATATTATCTTAGTGGAGGATTCTCATCAGTAATATTTTCTCTTTCCACAGCAACACAGAAGTCTGTTACATTATTATTAAGATTAAAGCAATTTTTTTCTACTTTATATGTTTTTTGTCTGTGGTTTGGACATTTTACATTTTTATGTACTAATATAATTGGAATATAGCATATACAAACAGAAAAGTTGATGTCCTGCTAAAAATTTTATTTTTAAAGTAAAACATAGGACTTTAAAATTTTCATCTCCTATGAAATTGACAAAGCAAATCATTATGTATAATAAGAGTATTTTTTGTGACAAGAATATATTATTTTGAAGGAGGATGCCATTTTTTGAATATGAGTGCATATAAAGGTTTTTTCACTTGTAGAAGGCAAGAGTCCAAAAGCTCAGTTTTGGGTACATGCAGTATAATAGACGGGATGGAACAAAAGGTACACTGCTATTCTTTGCTAATACACTTGAACACAAGCATGCATTGTTTAATTGTATGTGCATTCATTAATATAATACAATTATGTCTTGAAATAAGCTGCAGACCACTTAATAGATGCACAAATAGAGCAGGAAATTAATATTTGAAGTAGTTTATTGTTGATCTTAGCTAGGCAGATGAATATTATGCCAGTAATTACTTTTGTCTGCTACTACAACCATTTAATCTTTTATAACTTCAAGTAGACCTATGCTAGACCAATTAGCCCTTAAATGTGCAGGTGAATCAGAATATTTTGTTGTCTTAAGATGAATGTGCATAAAAATAGCTCTTTATTTTGGTAAAACAGATGAAAACTGAACTGGATGATCTTTAAAGGTCCCTTCCAACTCAGACAATTATATGATTCTCTAACACACCTATCATAATGGAAATAATTCTGATCTAGACTCATAGAATCCAAAAGGTGATGGCCAGTCAATCTTAAGTTCATGATTACAAATTTAGAACAAAATAATTTTCCCTAAACTTTTACAGGCAGACAAGGAGTATTATGAAACATAATGTGTTCTTAAGTTCCCTGTGTGTAATTGGAGGCAATTAAAATACTAGGACTTTATATTAAAAAACAGACATAAGACTTTGCTAACTGCAGGGGAAGTTTCAAAAAATTAAGCCAGAATTAATAACTGATATATTTTAAAGTATCTAAAAAAAGTAATTTAATAACTTTTAGTGGTTAAAATTGTTAGAGATCAGTCAGAATATGTTTTTTACAAAAAAACCCCAAAATAGTCAAACCACATGAAAAGTTGAAACACAAATTTCTTGAGTAATATTTCATTAAGAAAATTCCAGAAGTCCTCTTCTTTTCAAACCACATCTACTAAATAACATCAGTTGTTTGTAACTCACTGGAGTTAAGAGGCACTTATGATTACCAGGAATGAGAGCTTGTTTTCAGTTCTTCAGTTGTTACGTTCTTCACCAACAAGGATGTGGCGTGTGAAGTTGGGAAAAAAAACCCAAACCTCTGTTTCCCTCAGGCTATGCAGATACTAGGAAAAACATTAATTTCCTGGATAACAGCTAAATGTTTCCTGAGAGACTCAGTTTCCCTCAGGTAAGACAAAGTTTAACAATTGTTTGGTTGCTCAACAAATGAAACACAACCCTGAGAGGACTGATTGTTTGGCATCAAATGCTAGACTGACTCAGAATAGCCTCCTGGCAGACAAGTTAACAGCATTAGTTATTCTGACTCAGGTGCAAAGTCAGACGCTCAGGATGCGGGGACATTGCTGCCCTGATGCCTGGCAGGTGTGTGTTGCACGGGATGCTGCAGTGCAGGTGTGCAGCAGCCTTACACAGCACCGCTGGGGCCAGGTCTCCAGCCCAGGCCCTGCTCAGTAAGGCTCACTGAAAAGGGCACCTGCTGCTTTTGCTGCTGCTCACAGCCTGTGCTGGGTGGAAGATAAAGAAATTAATGTGGGACCAGAGACTGGAGCTGGGAACTGCCCCTGTAGTCCTACTCACAGGTTTTCTCTCTGGTGCCAATTCATTTTATATTTACACATATTTGCATGAGGAACACAAACTTAAGAAAATGGCTGATGGGAAACTCTCCTTGGTCAAGAGAGTTGACGCAAATGGAGGAGTTAGCAAAGAGCAGCACCCACAATGCAATCTTTTATGAGAGCAACCCATTCTTGGCCATGCCTTTATCAAACAGTAACTAGCAACCAAATCATTGCTGCACAGCAGACAGTTCCAGTCTCTAGGGGCCCTTCTTTATAGTATTCTATTCTTTCTAATAATGTCTTTCCACAGAATTTTTCTGCTTGTTTCCAAATGTTCTTTCTTCACTGCTCCCTTAGTCTAGACTCCGTACATGGATATTTTTTTTCTCACTTCAAGTAGAAAATTGTTCTACATGTCAGATAATTTTTTTTCTGAGGAATTGATTGGCTTTTTTTAAATTTTGCCTGGAGTCATCCCTTATTTTTCCTTGAAGCTGAATTTCTCCACCTCACCAAGTGTGACCACTGAATATTTCTTTTTATCCTATTCTTGCTTTGTATTATTAATCTGCCAAGTGAAAAGTTTCTTTTATAGGTATCGAAAAGCACTCCAGATATCAAAACAAAAACTCTTCATGCTGTATATGTAGAATTTATTCAAAGTTTTTAATAATCTATAAAGCAATCTTTTCAGTGTGTAGCATATTCAGATGCCTTTATACACCTCAGCATGCTGCTGCCTAAACAATTTATCCCCTGCTGCAGGATAATTTGAGACTAGGCGCTTTCAATTTCTTTTTTGTGTACAGCTTTCTTGGATGTATCTGACCTTGATGTGTTGCTAACACTCTGTGATTCATGCAGCAGTTTTGTTGGAGGAGGTAAACTCCTGTATTAAATCAATCCTCATGCATTTGCAGCTCAAGTCATAAATGTGAGAGTGTTTCAAGTTAACAAATTATCTCCCAAAGTAGATTAGTTACACATCTAAGGATCTCCACCCTCCAAATGCAACATTTTGTCTTTGCTTCACATTCATTGCAGTTTGAAGAGCAGCTCCTTAAGGCAGAGGGCTGATATACACCGTGTGACGAGCAGGACAGCCCATGGAGGTCCAGGGAAACCCAGGGTTAGCTTTCACCTCGTTATCACTCTCTGATTGAGAAACATGTGTAAGTACAGATGGCCCAGATGATATTGGTAAGAATTTCATGCCCCAGTTCACAGCTCTTCTGTTTTAAGTTCCATGGATTTACAACATTTTATATGGAATTGTAGCCTCATGGATGGCTATGCCTCAAAGTGCATCTATTTCATGGTACACACACCTCAGACTCTTGGGTCAGCTTTGAAACAAAGTAGGGGAAACAACAATGCAAAACTCAAGCTCTGGAAGGACAATGCATGCACTGGATCTGGGAGATCTAAACAGTTGTGGAAGGAACGCAATATCAAGAAAGCTATACAATACCACAAAGAATAAAGCAAGGGTGAAGTCAGGGAAATAATTTCCTTTTCTTTCCAGCTGCTGGTTTTTTCTGATGAATTAATTAATCTTCAGAAAACCATGAACTCCCTTAAAGCCTAAGTTTAGAGCTGGTTGCCAGCTACCCATTGGCTACTTCTCTTGCAGCCAAGTATTTAAGGGAAGAACTGAAAGAATCAGGACATTAAGTCTTCAATTGTTGCTGTTTTTACAAAGGCTACTGCAAAATATTTACATAGCTTCCTTCCAGCAACTGTAAATATTTCACTTATCTTCTTCTTACTCCTTACTAAACTAACTTATTTACTAACTCTTTCTCTAACTCCTTCTTTTTGCAAGGTTCATAGTATCAGAAAAATATAAAGGAACTTGTATCAGCTGCAGCAGCATCCAGTAACAGAAGCAAATTCCAAGTTTCTTCTGGCTGAAAACTTTCTTGTGCTGCCTCTGCAGCCCCTCCATGCTGTCCATCTGAAAAATCTCACACTGCATGTGATAACTAGGAGTTTATCTCCCACATCATCAAGCTGCTGATCTTTGTTCTTGCTTTGGAATATGCAGCACTGCAACATCATTTAAAAGTGCAGCAGTCTGACTCATAACACTATTCTTTACCTTGACAATCAATAACTGGTTTTCCACCCATTCTTGACTTAGCAAATTTTTTTACATATTTGGCCAATTATTTCTTTTCGCAGAGTAATTCTGCAGAGAAAAGTCTAAACAGGCAGAAGTTATAGTGCCAGACTGAAAGAGCAAAGAGAATAATGTTTACTAAGAAAAGAATAGTTTATATTCTCATAAACCTACACCAATCAGGAAAAAGAGCATGAAAACTTACTTATCAATTTTCTCTGTGCCAGTCATATCTTCATGGAAGGCATGGACTGTCACCTGCAGTGGGGAAGATAAAAGATCTGACTGAAAATGTGGACATAAATGTAGATAATGAAAGAGACGAATTATAGCATCAGCTTCATTCAAATTCTTATAGGTAAACTTACCTATAAAGTATGTACAGGGAATAGTTATGGTCACTAAGGCTGATAGGAAACTATCTAAAGTTGGGATTTCTCACTTTAACTCAGCAGCTGGTGTGCTTTTTTAACATCAACAAACTCTAAAAAGCTGAGGGAAAAATACTATTTGATACATGTACAAGTGTTGCATATAAATGTTAGTATAAATATAAGGCACCTGTCTTAGTTGCCCAGGAATTGCCACTTTCTTAACTGTGTTGCTACTGGCCAAATATCCTAATATATATAATACTTTTTTGCAAATTTGCGATAGCGATCATAATCATGGTTCTGGCAACACCTTGAATTAGAGATCCATGAATTCTCCAAGTAATCCAAAATCTTGTGTAGTGGCTTGCAATGAGAGGGCTGAAGAGAAATGCACCTTAATAATCCCACTCACCAGCTTGGAAAGGTCCTCTGTGCAAACTCTCTTCTTTTTCCATGGAAGAGGGAATAACATTCATTGCATTCTAACTGTTTGGACCCCACCACTGGCATGAGACTTGCCAGCCCCGAAATAGTGGCCACACTGTTTCCTTCTGCCAGTGGTGAAATAAGATCCTGGTCAGTTGTCCCATCCATATGTTCTCATTTCAAGACGGTGGAGTAAGACCTTCAAGTCATGTAATTAATATTTCACCAAAATATAATATTCACAAAATATTCAAAATATTATTTCATGTTCATATTTTGTTTATTCCATCCATTGTTGGAACATTCTAGCTGAATTTGCCTTCACTGTGTTGTTCAGAACTGTGGGTTTCAGGAAGTGTGTGCTAGCATATCTCACCTAACAACTGTGGAAAAGGAGAGGTCACTTCCATCCCACTTCTTTTGCTGAGACACATTGCTACCACTGGGAACTTTTTTCCTGGCCTCAGCACTCCTTTTGAAGCCAAACATTGGCAACATGTCCTGGCAGGAGCTTATGCAGAGTCATAAAATACAAATTTGGCCTTTCTCTAAATAGCAGTAACTTTTGCTACATTCAGGGCAGGTAAATGTACATGAACTGACCTACTGCCAGGAAATTAGTGTCTTGAGGGCAGTGCCCACAGCTTTTCCCACAAGGCTGGCAAAAAGAAAACATGGTGTGACAAGGGAGCTGTAGCTCTCTGGAGGTCAGACACCTGGCCAGACACAGCATGACAGTGAAGAAACAGAGTAACTGAGGATGGCCACAGGCAGAGCAGGGTGCCACACATTTACTTCCCTAATAGTATGACCTTTAGGCAAAGCCCAAGACTAAAGTATGAAATTACACATTTAAGAGAAGTGTCACCCAGAGCTTTAGCTTGGAAGCTAATCCTGAACTCACTAACTACTATGTCTGTATCAGTAGTTTTGTTTACATCCTCAGTTCATCTTTGCAACATTTCTGTACCTACACAAGCTCCTTCATACATTCCTATGGGTATCTCTGTTGCTAATATCTACATGGCTTGGCCAATCTTGGAGGTTGTTGAGAGTGGAAATCCATGTGGAAAAAAAAAGAAGTGTAATCACCAAGAAAAAACATTGGCACATATCAGCAATCTCTGTGTATCTCTCATGTGGTCTAATCTGATGAATTAAGCCTGTGAAAAACTGATAATTTCAGCTCTTTTTGACTATAGCCTGAGATATCAGACTTTGTGATATCTCCTAAGCTGAAAAATAAAATAGTCTTTGCTCCATACACAATCATTTAACCCAGCCTTTAGTAGAGAATAAACAGGAAGGGATACATCCTGGCCTGAGCTATGGTTTTATGAGCTTGACATGCAGCAGAAAACTAAGTAGAATTACATAGCCAGCGATACATAACTGGCTTTGGCAGTTTTTGAATCAGTTGACCTGTGGGTAAGGTCTCAGATTATGCAAAACTCAGGATGAACTAAACAAGATACAGTAATAAAAAAATAATGTCACCCCCAGCATTTTGACCAGCTTTTTTTTCTCAATGTTTGCACCTGATTTATTCAGCATAAAGCTAATAGTGCTAACCATGTTTTAAAGTACATGAGAAACATCAACAGAGAAATATCAGCCATTTTGATCTCAAGGACCACTAAGGAGAGGAGATTTAAATTCAAAGAAACAGTGAGATGCTTTGCTTAACTGACCTTTCGTAATTCTGGCAGCGGAAAATGTCCCTCCAGTTTGACTCATTTTTTTTCCCCTCAGATACACCCTGTTTGTCATTAAGGGCTGGTACTAAAGCAACTCTTGAGAAAGCAGGCTGTTTTTTCCCTCAGTTATAGTGAGGAGCATAATTACAGGATAAGCTGTGATGAATTTATGCCAACATGTTCAGCTCAAGTCACGTGACAGAGAACGAATTAACTGAAATGAAAAGCTAAAAAACCTAAACCTTAACCTGTAGTGCATTCTTGAACTATGCATTTGAATTGGATACTTTTTTCTCTGTACAGAAAGCTCTTTTGTTTTCCCAAATGCACAGCTGTTTCTTCCTCTAGGCTTGCAGTCTGTTGAAAATAATGGTGCTGCTAATCTCTCTTGCTATGAAGATTTTATGAAGGAAGCATGCGGTTAATGTAATCAGATTTGTTGTTTCAAATTCTGTGTGGTTTTTTTACTGTTAGGGTCAAAATTTCCTCATTCTTATCCACATAAATCTTCACTGGAGGGAGGAGGGTTTATTAACAAAATATTTGTTGAAAACCTAAGGCTCATAGTTTCTAAATCTGAAAGGGAAGAAAGTTATTAGAACAGGTTCAGTTTCAAATTTTGAAAAATTTAATTTTCATTCGAAAAATCCTTTGTGTTCCTTTCTTTTTATTAAAATTTAAAAGTGAAAGGCTTCAAGACAGTTGGGCTGAGGGAAATATAACCACAGCTCTTGTGACTGGACAGCTCCTTCATTTGGGATGAGTGTTGGTCAGACATTCGACCTTCAAAACCTCACAGAGTCTTGCTTGCTTTCTATGTTCACAAATGTTGAATTAAGTTTTTAGTGAGGAACAAAAGCAAAGGGTTACATCCTGCCTTGTGTAGGGGTTTTATGATCCTGGCTTCACTTTTCCAGAAGTTGTGCCCACTTCCCTTGAGATGATTTATGTCCACTGTACCCACTTAGGTGCTTGGCTGGTATGCTTGAGCTGTAGATTGTTAAACAGTGAAGTGACAGAAGGGTGGCAAATGCCATGCATGGGAAAATACTAAGACATAGGGCCCACGAATTTCCACTGTTACCATTCATTAGATTCAGTGCTTAAACCTCTCATGCCTTAGTATTATAGGTCACCATGCCCCCAAACCTGGACCAAGCAAAGCTTTAGGTATCTAAGACAGGATATAGGAAGAGTGAAGGTCTTTATGTGCAAAATTTCCATTCTGAAGCCTATTCTCTAATTACAACTATTTGGAGGCACGTAAACTTTGTAATGGGGCTGTAGTCTTTAAAGTCCTTACTTTTTAGTATGTATGGAAGCATCATGTTCCTGGTTACACTCAGCAGCTCTGTTCTTCTCAGCCCCTATGTTTAGTCACTTCTCTGCTACCTCTCCATGTGGTAGCAGAATATCCCTGTTCAAATAAGACCACTGAAATAAGGTGATTGCATCTGCTTTCTTTAATAGCAAGGAAAAAGAAATACCCTAGATAAAATAGATCTTCAATTAATGATTTTGTCCAGAATGCAAACCATCCATATTTCCATTTCCACTCCTGATGGAAAACACCAGCTCAAGATTTATTCATAGCACTCTTAACATTAGTGACCTCCTAAATTTCTTCAGTTAATATCCAAATCACATGACTTTCCTGAGAGGTGAGGGTACGGCAGTTTTCTGGTAAAGATTATTATTTCTGTGTGAGCATTCTTGTCATGCTTCTTAAATAAACCGATGAAGAAAAACAAGGGGAAACAGAAATATGTAACAGTCACCCAAAAGGGAGGACATGGTTCTAACTATAATTTTCTGCTTCAAACATACAATACTTTATGTAAATCCTCCTTCCAAGATCCTTCCAATCTTCCCTCCAAGTTATTTCAATTACTACAATTCTTTAATTTAATTTGATGTGTCCATTGTAATTTATTGTATTCACTCTCTTTCATATTCATAATAGAAACCTGTTTTAATAGTCACATAAAATTACTCCAATTATAAAATATTTAGAAACTGCTGGCAAATGAGTTTCAGACTAGCCTTTTTCTTAAATGGAAGTATCTGTCTGTAATGTGGAGAGATATAATTGAGGGGTGAGTAGGGGATAGGGAGGAAATAAACCTATATCTAATATAATCTGAAATGTAAGGATACATTTGATCTTATATTTCATGAGGTAAATATAAGAGATGAAATTAGCTTCCTAGAAGTGAATAATGGAGAAATGATGAGAAAAATAAATTGTATGTTGAAAAAAATTAAATAATTTCCATGCAGAGGTTAAATAGTTCAGCTATTCAATTATTTTTTTTTCAGAGCATACATCTAAACTATGCTTCTTGTCCTAGAGTAAGGAGGTGCTGCATTAAATTCTGTCAAGTCTCCTAAAATGGAAGAGAAAGGTCCCACTTGAGTACCATGGGATTTTTATCAGGTCTAAGGGTTAGCAGGACTTCTTTTAGTGTTAGAAAATTATTATATAATTTGGTATGAGAAGCAAACTCTATTTCAGAGAAACCAAGTCCACAGTTATGGGTTATGGCAGCAGAGCAGCAGGAGCAATGCTTTTCCTAGCCAGTTCTGTTAGATACTTAATGGTCTCTGAACATTTCCTCTCACAAATCTATTGTAAACATTTTCTCATAATGATGGAAAAGGAAAAAAACATTCTTTAATATTCCTACAAAATCTGAGAGGGTTGAAAAGTTCTAGAATCAGCTTCTCTGTGTCTATCTGCCTGAAGACCTCATTTACCAGGGGCATGGAATAGCAAATTATTGAAGAATGACAAGTTACAGTATTTTTAAATGCTGCCATAGTAAAATTAATAAAATAGAAAGGCTCAAATGAGTAGTTTAAATCTGCCCATTTCAATGTCCGCTTCTTGATTTTATAATGTTGTGATGAACTTTAGTGATGCAGCAAAAATTTGTAATCCTTTATGTTATAAGGAACCCAAACTACTACCTTCAATGTCTGCGGGACCCAGAGAACTACAGGATAAACTGGTGAAGTTTCAGATAACACTCCAAACTGAGCACAGAGAAAAGAGCAGCACACTCCATGACTGAAGAAACATCACATGGTACAGCAGAGAAAAAGAAGGACTAACTAAAAGAGATTCTGATCCTGTCCTCTTCTTCCCGATAGAAATCCCATGACACCATGTGCGGGGGAAAATGTGACTAAAAGAGGATTCTATTACAAATTAACCAGGTATTTCTGACAGGGACAACAGGTTGTGTGCTCCCTTTTTGTTTATTGACATGTTTCAGTATCAATGATATTATGCTTGGTAAGAAATAGAAGTTGTGTCACACCATGAGCATATCTGTGAAACAGGGATCAAATTTTCAAACCTGAACCCACATAAAAACATCTTTATCCCCAGAGGGAGAGACAGGGTGTCCAGGAAAACATGCTCCTTGGTTCCAGGTCAGAGCCCTCACACACCATCCTTGGTCTTCTGAATTTTTTCTTACTTTTCTCTAAAAAAAAGATTTTCCTATTTTAATGCCATGCCTAAGCAAAAAACAGAAAAGATATTTTATAGGTTTTGAGGTTGAAAAGAATGTTTAATTTGTTTATTCCATCAGAAATGTATTCTTAAATTGAATTACTTTAAATAGAAAAAAAATTAGGCACAAAAATCTCTATCTATTAAGTCCTCAGAGCTCTAATATTTTCTTTTTGGGTTCTTTCATCCTTATAAAGATAAAAACATCTTGATTCAAGTAGGGTCAAGCTTAGTCACCTTGTTAAGGATTAATTGGTTCACAAATGGGTTTAAAGAGAAACTGCTACTGCATATAAGCTTTTTAATATTAATCCTAAGAAAACCAACATTTCCAGATTATCAAAGCAAAAGCAAAGAAGTGATTTGACCATTGTGTGCTACAATTGCTTGTATATGGAAGAGGTTTTTCAGTCAGGACATTTTAAATCTTGCAGAAAAAGCCTTGAAAAATTAAAGGGCAAAAAGTCAAGTTGGACAAACTTAACCTTTAAATAAAAGGAAAATTCCTGACAGGTCTTTGAGGAACAATTAGACATGAGGAACAGTTTATAGAGAGAGATAATGAACTGATTGTAAGTTGAATTCTTTAAACAGAGATGTCAAATGTCATCTCTGAAAAAATGTACTTAAATATAGGGTGTATATCTGCAGCTTCTGGAAGATATTTTCTGTCTGTGTTTCATTTGAAAGGGAGTTAAGGGAAGAAAGTGAGTGGGGAAGAGATAATTAATGTTTTCTTTTGACCACAGAGTCTGCAAGACACTGAATAGCCCAGATGGCCCCGTCTGGATTTTGGGGAACAGAATTGTCTGTGTGGCCTCAGGGCACTTGAAGCAGGACAGTAACACAATGTCTGAGATCCAGTCCAAACACCAACCCTGTCCTCATTCTCAAATCCACGCTCCTTTCTCATTGTCTCACTGGTTCCTTAAATTTTGTTTTCTTTGCTGAAAAAACAACCCACTTTCAATAGAACAACATGAGCCAATGTCTACTAACAAAAACAGAGTGAGAAAAAAAAAGTTTTATTTCAGCTCCACTTAATTATATCTGGTGAAACTGCTAATTTCTGAGGCCAGACTAATGCTATAAAGTTCCAAATTCTGCAGGGTACGGACTGGTCTGATTTAACACATTAAATATTAAGCATCTGTGTATTTTAACCAATGTCAGTGAGACCAGTTATTGGTTTATTATTGCAAGCAGCATGCACCACTGTGAGGGAAGAAAACCTCCAAGAAAAATTGAACTTCTACTGTGGTCTAGAGCTCCTTAACATACTCATCAAATCTCTTTTCTTCAAAACCTCAAGTAATGCTCACGAATAAATAATTGAAAATTCACAAAAAATGAACTTTTCACTCACTAGAGGCTGAAAATAGTTTCTAAAACAGAAAATATATTTTCTTAGAAAATTTGCCTTGGTCAGACTTTGAAAATAACAAGGCCTTTGTATAAAGGAGAATATACAACGTTACCAGGACCACAGGGACTATTCGGACATTTACGTTCCAACTTAGTAATTAATTTTCCCAGACTATTGCTAGAACCAGGAGTTCTCTTTTCTGAAGAGTGTGAGAAGTATGCCACACATCTCAACACTGGTTAATGTTTACTCTAGTAGTTCTCTTAACTGAAATAAAGGGTTCCTTCAGCAATGCTTATATTGGAAAGAGGATACATCTTGCCAACAGGAAGGTTTGAAAGTAAAGTCTATTATATGCTGGTCAGAAAACAATATTAGTACTCCTTGAATTTGTTGTCACCCGACATAAACATATTTTTTGTCCCTAAATTGATCTCCTAGACTCACAACTAATTTTTAGGTAACATAGTTTTGCTTACTTTGTAGCAAGATTAAGTGGTTAGTTTGTTTAATGCTAGATGATGGTGATACCATCATTTGTATATTAAATATATAAACATTTACCAAATTATTTTTCAGCACCTTTTCTTTACTATAAAATGCATTTATTTGATTGGATCCAGTGTAAATTCCC
Organism: Toxostoma redivivum; assembly: GCA_013397375.1. Taxonomy (NCBI): domain Eukaryota; kingdom Metazoa; phylum Chordata; class Aves; order Passeriformes; family Mimidae; genus Toxostoma; species Toxostoma redivivum. Next base: position 189,612 of record VXBI01007052.1, on the reverse strand, counting down.
AAATGACCTAAGAATATTTTTCTTCGGGAAACTTAAAAATACTACACCAGATACTATATCCCATAACTTACAATTCCTAACCATAACAAAAATGCTTGTATTTCCCAAAGAATATTATGAATTATGTCTCTCTTCTGTATTCCGTATATTTTTTTGAAAGGGTGGATGAGGGTGGGTGTCTGAACTCTCACAGCAGCGTTTATGAAAGTTGCAGTAAGCAATCAGGATGATATTTTTCAATATTTTATGCCAAGTCTTCTACCTATGCACTATATCAAGGTTAGATAGATCAAGGGGGAAGTATGTAAAGACTGCTTCAGAATATATTTCCTGGATGTAGATCACCCAAGGTAACTTCTCTGTTGAAGAAAGCCCTCCATAGTCTCAATAGAACCATGTTTGCCAGAAAAAAAAGAAAAAAAGACATCTGAATCAGTTATTATCCTATTTCCACTGCTCTAACAGCAAATGTTGCAACTTTGCTCTAGCTCTTCCTTTTCCTACAGTTCCAAGAGTTAGTATTCTCTTATTAACTGATATCTATATTTTAATGACTTAGTGACGCAGCTTTTTGTTTATAAATTTGGGTTTGCAGACTGCAATCCAGTGCTCTATCTTGGGACTGCTAAATCATGAATTTTCATAGTGAGACCAGTGTTTTCTTTTATTTTTCAGAGTGAACTGGTTCATAGAAAAACAGGCAGCAAAATTAAGCCTCTTCTTTATCTTTGTACTTAGGATCAGTTTCTTGGAATTAGATGGTACTTGCCTTTTCAGCAGCTGACACTCCAGCCATTTGTACAAAGACTCTGAAGAAACCCATGACTTCCTTTCCATGTCACACCATCTCAATGAGAACAAGGGAGTTATATCCATGCTGGGCACTGCCTCTTTTGCAGGTAAGCCTATGCTGCAAGATGGATCAGGTAATGGGCATTAAACTGTAAACTGTTGTACTAAAATTTTGCTTGTGAATGTAAACAGGAGCCTCCTGGAGCAGGAGTCACAGGTGCTGTGATACCAAACAATATAAAGGAGTGGCTCTTTCAGCCTTGCTGGTATACCCCAGTTCTGCTTTATCCTGCATGGCTGATGCAGCCTGCCAATGCATTTTTAAGAGAGCAGTGAGAAGTTACATTTTGCATGTACAACTATTTCTTCTGTGGTTATAGCTTGGTTATAGCTTCCTTTGAAAATTTCACAGCTGTTTGCAGTATGTGCCTGTCTGACATCAGCTACTCCTAAGAAGATTCCCTTCTTCTTTCACAGGTTCAGTGCAGAAGGCAAGTATTGACACGACAAATTTTCTAATTTTTCTGCCAGCACAGCTCCATTGTGCTTCTATCTAGTATTCAGTGTCATCATGAGCCACTTGCTGACAGGCAGAAGAAGGAAATATGTAACTGGAGCTTCTTGTATTAAGATATGTATTACAAGAAACTGAGGAGGGCCTGGTGCATTAATACAAAGCTCTGAAATAATCAAAGAATCATCATCTCATATTCTGGGAGTTCCTGACAAACTGTATTGAACCAAAACTAGCCATGGCAAAAATTTCAAGTCTAGCTTATGATTACCCCATAGATATGTCCATGAGAAGGGACAAAGACTGAAATAATCTCTTCACATGCAATAGTACCTAGTATGTGAATTCATTAAATTAGAATAGAGCCTTAAAACGAACAAACAAACAAACAAAATCTGTGTTAGAAATATGTGTTTATGTGTGTATCTGCTCATGAAACTTCTGACATACACAAGAAGCCAGGAAAAATACAACATAGAGGTTTCCACTACCCTAAAAAATATGTTGCCTTGTGGCTTCTCAACAGGTTTAAGGACTGAGGAGAGCTATTCTCAAAATTAATAGTCATGACCTTCATGCTTCAATGTTTCAATTTGTAATAGGGTAGTAATGATTCCAAATATTCCAGTAAAACCACATATATAAACTGAAATAACAACTTGTGCGTTTACACTTGAGGCTGTTTTCTTCATTTGTGCTACTTTTGTTTTTTGTTATAAATGTCCCTCAGTATAGTCCTGTCCCTTCCTGACCTTTTTAATGGTCTTTTGAGAAGGCACTTTTCTTACCAAAGTACTGGCTATTTACAATACATCTGCAGGGCATGGAGTCCTGAAGGACAAAGTAAATTAGCCCAAATGGTGTAATAGCTTACATCCTAGGCAGAAATCTGTATCCAGTACACCAATCTATAGTGCTTCCCTCTATAGATTTATCTGAACCTTGAAAACATTAACTGAATATTTGTATCATTGTCATGGTGAAATAACTGCCTTTTCCAGGCATCTGGCATGTCAACAAGATAACCCAAGGAAGGACATTGTTGAACGTATCTGAAGATCCACAGCTTTGAAGAGGTATTGGTAGAGTCAGATAGAGCAGTCTGGGGGAATTCACCTCCCTCTCCACCCTCTTGGGCTGTTTTCCAGGAGAGTGGCTCAGGAGAAAAGAGGAATGTCTATTTGGTAACAAGACAAAATTACCTTCACCACTGTTTACAGAAAACAGGCTGGCTACTATAAGCAGACTGAACCAGCATAAAATCAAAACACTTGGTGCAGCATTCAGCTTGGTAAAGATTCAGGCCTCCAGGGAAGACACAGTGCAAGGATGAAACAATAAAACAACATTAGCTAAAAAGCATGTGTGTTAAGGTCATGACTGGAAGAATATAACATTTTTTCATACATCTCAGGAAAGTGTAGAATTACAATATGCTCTCTGTAGAACACTCACTTTTTATATTCAAATTAATCTGTGACCATTAATAATTATGACTTATACTTAGTTAATGCTGATTCTGTGCTCTTCAGAGGCTTTTTCTTTTCCTTCCATGTGGTGCTGCCCTAGAAATTGGACGGAAGAAAAGATGTAGGCAGGAACAAAAGACCTCAGCCAGCTGCCAGATTTGTTCAGAACAGTACAATGAGTGTGATCCTAGAAAGGAAGAAATTGCCACTACTCAGTTGGAGTCAGTTCTTTCATTCATTGTCAGAACAAGGCTTTCTAACAGAGTTTCTACACCCAGAGCAACTTAAAAAAAATACAAGAAAGTCTGTATTCAACCACATGACAGTCTATCTAGCTAAGTACTCTGTAGATAGTAAATCCTTTGGAAATGTTATAGGAAAGGGACCTGAAGCCACTGATGCTTCTCAGCATTATTCTGTCAAATGCCAACCTTTTACACCATTCGGTGAGCTGCTTTGTATTGGGCAGGTGAGCAAACTTAACTGTGAGAGTTGTGTCCGTGATGCTCAGCTGCAAGCATGTCCTGAGGTAGGGTTTTGGCTGAGATTAACTCTGTGACAATGCACAAGAACTGAGCTATACTGTGTCCAGGGCTGCTCCCATAGGCAAAATGAAACGGCTTGCATCTCCAGTATTCTGCAACTTTCCTTTATCTTTAGTCCAGCATACACAGCTGCCCTCATACTACACTGCAGGAATGCATTAAACCCCCTCATTTTCATGCAGTAAAATCATCCCTAGAGGGACTGTAACTCTACTTGCATGTTGTTCATTTACAGCCACTGTCCACCACAAAACTTATTAAAATATTTTGGAAATACAGAAGATACTGAAGAAGTCTGGGACCAAGTCCTGTGCAGCTTGGGCCAAGTTCCCTGGTGCTGACTGACCTCAGTACTCTGGCCCTCGTGTTTTTAGCAGAAGAGGAATATATTTTAATTTAGAAGTTCTCCATGTAAAATCTTGAGTGATTTCATCCACTCAGTTTTTAAATCCATCTAAGCTTTCACTACCTGTAACCACCCTGGAGTAGGGACTTCAGAATTTAATCTATGGAGAATCACTTTGCTTTCCTTTGTTTAACACAAGCACTTTCGGGTTCTACGTCTGCTCGGGTGCCTTTTGCAACCTTGGAAAGAAAAAGTAAAAAAAATCCACAGAGAAGTGTCATCTCCAGTGACTTCTTTACTAGGCAGAATGATAAGGAGGACTGGAGAATCCAGAACATCCATCTGCAGAGCTCTCTAGTCTATGATTGTCTACTGCCTCTTGAGCACTTGCACACTCACACTGCTGAGCATACCACTGGTCAAGATCCTAAGGGCAATGTTCTAATGATTGTCCAGTTCTGTCGTGGTTCTGACATGCTTAATGAATTTTTTACAGACCATTGATAGAGGCTTTGCAAGTTGGCTTTAGGGAGTTAAAGAGCAATTGAGTATTCAGTATTCAGGGAATCAGCATTTGGTTTTGTCTAAAAAGGCGTTGCGTAAATAAGCCCTATCTTTGGAAGTGCATGCTATTACATACACAAATATTCTATTGCCTATATATATATGTATACATATATGTATATATACACACAAACTTAATTTTGCTGAGATACCTGAAGGATTACTCATCAGAGAACAGAGAAACAATTTTTTGCTGTGAGGGTAAGGGAGCATGGAAACAGGTTGCCCAGAGATGTTGTGGAATCTCAATCCTTGGACATATTCAAAAGCATTTGCACATGGTCCTGAGCAACATTTTCTAAGTGACCCTGCTTGAGCAGGTCAGTATGGGCAATATGGTCTCAAAAGGTCCATCATTCTGTGACTCTGTTAAAAAGCTGAAGAAACTCCAGTGAAGTGAAACTCCAGACTAGCCCTATCAGTTGCAGTTGCAGAGAACACAGTGCAAAGTAACAGATGGTTCTGCTGCACCAGAGACATTAGAAGGGATTACTGGAGGGCTGTCATTCCTATGAAATATACTTGTTCATACAAGAGCATGGTTGACAAGAAAGATCGTATGTGCCAAAAAAACCTGAAAACAAACAAGCAAACAAAAAATTCCAACCAAACTCAAAAACACAAAGTAAAGCAATTCAGTACTTTGGTCTACTCTCCCCTCCAAAACCGAATTAAGATGCTTGTTTTCATATGCTGTATGGCAACTCTCTCTTCACATAACAAAGGATCTGATTTACACTTTTGTTCATGTTGATCACTGTGCCTCCTGAAGATTTACATTCTGAGATAAAGTCGTAACTGAACATAACTGTCAAGTTTTTCTCTACAAGATAGCCTATATATACACAATGGTATAAATTCATTCAGCACCAACCCTTCCACTCAGTGATGTTGCAGAGAGAGCACAAATGATCATGGCTGTCCTGTCAACAACACACTCATTACTCCAGAATGCACATCCTGTAGCCTGGGGTGTTAATCTCTCTTAATGTCTATGACACTACGGTCAGGATCTTGTTCAGAGGTTTGCCTTCTCAATCCTAACAAGCTCTCAATTATCAGATATATAAAAATATTATGACATTAATGAAATTCAAATTCTGATGCCGCAGGTATAATTTTAATTAATTTTTATAGCCTAAGTAAAGCAGTATAAATATGGTTGGTATAGCAAACTAAAGTCATGGCAAACAGTTGGATGTGTTAGTTGACATGCAGTGTGAATAGAGATTTCTATTTCTATGGAAATATAACTGTCATGTTACACTGATGGCAAAGGGTTCAGTCATAGGTGGATTTGGTTTGGGTTTTTCCCTCCTTTCAGCACCCAGTATTCATTCAATTACATTTAATAAACATATGCAAATCTCAGTCTCAGGGAGTTGAAGAATTTCTTAGCATATTTTGTACTTATATTACAGCAGTCTTGGATATTCCACACATTTTTTCCATGTTCTCTGTGCTTTGAAATTTGAACACTTATTTGACAGCTATACATTAATGCACTGGGTAAGACAGACCCACAAAAATGCTCAGTGGGATATGTTAGAAGAACAGTATGTGTTGCAGTTGTGTTTTCAGGACACTTGTCATGATAACAGTTTTCACATCCATGTCCCAGTCTCTTCTTCATCAGAGTGAAGTCCATATGATTTGGCTTAAGCACTTTCAATTTCATTTGGCTTGTCTGCCTCCCTGGCAATCATTCATGTTACTGTTTTATGAGATCCATGTTTCACATGTGCTTCAGATCCAGGACTTCTCTCTGTCTTTGTTCTCCCTATCTAGTTCCATTATCTTCCTAGCTTTTTTCTTTCCCCCTCTTAGAGTTTCAAGACAACTGGCACTTGCCACTCTGTACAGTCTGAATGTTTCTCTCACCCCTGCCTCTTGTAATTTCTTCCTGTGAGTCTGGGGCTTTACATCTTGTTGTCTGCATGAAACAAAGAGGTCAGAGAAAACTCTAGCAATACAGTCTCCCTGTTTCTGATCTGGCTCCTGCATCAGTAGTGTCTACCACTCATAGTATCCTACAGTCTGGGGAATTCTCTCAGACATTTCTGAATTAGCTATATGCAGATATAGCATCTAGGACACTTTTACCACAAGACAAGGCACATTCTTAGTATAAAATCAACAGAGTTGCCGGATATTAAATAGAAACCATTAGATGTTCCCAAAATTTTCAGAATTTTCTGAGATGGGGAAGACTATCTTTATATTTTTTCTCAGAGATTATTTTTGGGTGTGTTTCTCATGTTCTGGACTGATTCAGATCTTTAGGATTGAAAATTTCAGATCAGATGAACTAAATTGAATAAAGCTACAACTTTTAAAGTAAAGGATTCTATTTAGGGTAGTCCTAAACACTGCTGAAACATCAGCTACAGATCAAACTTATAAAAACGGAAATGTCTTGCTTGGAAGGTTTTAGCTGTTAATGCTTTGTGCAGCCCTAATATCTGTGATTGAGGTTTAGTCTCTGATGCTGGTTATGTAGGAATAAACTGTAGCAACATGAGTTACATTCCAGTGCTGCTCCTACATCTTTTACATGGACTAGGATTACAAAAGGCTGATGCACTAAGAACCCACTTCTGGTTGTTTTTTCTTGGACAGAGCTGTCAGCAGCTGAGCACAGTGTATTGCCTGAATTCTCACTTAATCATACTGTGTTCATAATAGTGGCATCAATGTTTTTTATTCAGTTAATATATTATTTTATAGAAATGTATATTTTTCAAAGGCATAAAGAGAGAATTTTCCTTTCACTGGAGTAATGAATCTCCCACAGCATAATTTCTATCATCAGTTACTTTGTTGTTGTTTTGGATTTGTTGGTTTGGTTTGGGGTTTTTTTCCTATTTCAAAGCATTTTGGCATATGAACTGTTAGTAAAGAAGGAGCTGTTAGATGAAGAGAGAATCAGAAAGCAATTGGAACTTGGCTGAAGAAGACAAATTCCATCTTAAGTGTTCAAAACAGAAATAATCTCTACAAATTCAGTTTACACATTGAACGAAGTAGATTTCCTTCTAGAATCCAAATTTCATTCTGAGAATTTTAATTAGTGAAGAAACACATGATTCTGATTGCTTGCTTTTTGCCTTGGTAATATCAAATATTAATGAGAATAAACATTATCTTCTTTGGATCCCTTAAAACTGTGGTACCATATAGTTCATCTTTATCTTGGTATTGTAAATTCTGTATTACAAAAGAGATCTTCAGTAGCTCAGTTAACATCATCATAAATTAACATTACAGCCATAACAATTTCTAAACCCATTTCTATTTGGAGCATGAAAAAAATACAATTCTATTTGCAGTGGATGTCGGAAAAACAGCACAAGGGCTAAACTACTTAGAGGAATGACACACAAAGCTGAATCAAAACCATTCATTTATTAAACTATTCCCCACTTTTTCAATGAGATCAAGACACAATTATGAACTTATTAATAGAAATGTCTTCTAATTTAAGAGGTAGTGTTATTCACATAGGTTTTTTAAAGTATTCTAACATATTCCAATATTAATTCTACATGTATATAGTCCCTCCCCCCACTATTAACTCTGCTTGCAAATTATCTTACCCCATTGCTTACTTATATTTCCATATCATGACAATAGGCATTAAAAACAAACAAAGGCTGTATTTCAAACATAGCACAGCCCTACATTTTCTCCAAGAAAATAATTCACTTTAAAGCTATATTAAAACTGACACACTTCCAGTGAGAAGAGCACATTTTCTGTGTTCTGCATTGAAGGATTATTTGCAAGCAGATTCAACGACTGCTTTAATCATCCTATTCTTCAAACTCTTCCATATGAACAATGTCCACATCAGAGAGATCAGTCCACAGACATTTTCTCCAGAAATCCTGCTTGGTTAAGCCTTTCTCATTACCTTTTTTCCTGAATTTCTTGTTTCCATTATCAGGATGCTATTGACTCCATTAGTCAGAATCACAAGTCTAATCATGGAATCCTTTCAATCAATGAAATTATTATTTTCAAAAAAAATGAAATTCAAAAGCAAAATGTTCTTTAGATGACTTAATTTAACCCATATTCTTTCATAGAGTGAATTGGACAAAGGTGAAAGGGAGAAACAGAAACCTCATAAAATAGTTCAGCCAAAGGAGAAACTGTAAGGTTGTATCAGAGCCACAGTGAGACTCTGCCAATGCCCAGGGGATGCTCCTCTTTTTTGTCCATCCTGTAGATTGCAGTGGTGTGTAGATATGCCCACATAAAATGCTCAGCAGGATAAATTCTTTTCTACTACTTCGGATAGGCTGCTATGGCTATCTAGTTCAGCAGGAACCTTCTGAAGTAACTGTACTCTGTGGACTGGAGCACTATGTGGCAACCTGCAGTCCAACTAAAGTGCAATCATGCCATTTGAAATATGACCTCACGATTACATTATTGTAAGTAATACTTGCAGTTGATCTAAGGTGCAAAAGATTCTCTGAGTGAAATTCTAAGTGATGTCACCGTCAAAGTTTTCTCAGTCTTCTGAGTGGCAGTAGTTTTATCCTTTGCACCTACTAATTGCATGTTCTGTTACTATTATTTGTATTACATAATTTTAAGTTTCCAAGGGAAATGACCTGTCAGCCCTGTACAAATAGATAACACAATTACAATACAAATACTTCCAGTGTACATAGCACATCCTCACAAACACTTTTTACTTGAGTAGTTCTTTTGAAAGCAACATTAATAATTCTAAGGATGCCTCACCTTATTTTCTGGGTGTCAAATTCAAAGCTGAAAATCATAGCATCAGAGAAAGGGACTACTGTTTTCATTCAGCTGATAATAAATATTTCTGGTTTGATATGTCTGGGTCATTCAGAACTTCAATCCTTCCAAGACTGTTTTATCACTATATATTTATATCTGATCATATTAGAAAGTGGAAAAAGTGCTTAATGACCATACTAAAACCTTCAGAGTAGATTCTCTTAAAACATTCCATTTAGAATGCTCCAGCAAGATAAAAGTAGGTGAAATGAAAAGGATAGTAAATTCATTGTAAGTTTAAAAATGAGAGCAGTTTAGGATGCTGAGTTAGAAAACAGAATTTTATTACAGACTGATACTTTTAGATTAAAGTTCCAATATCAGGGACTTATCTGCTATGAAGAAGCTTGGCAAGTAGTTTTGGTGATATCCACCAGCTGTTCCTCTGTACAGCAGAAAAGCTGAGGTGCAATTATAGCTTTACTATAATAGAGATTGTAACAATTTATTCAAGAGGGAAGTTTCCTGGTAATTTAGACCAGGTCTGCATTCTATACAGCTTCTTTCACCTAAAGTCAAAACCATCATGTATGAAATGCACTTCCTGTGTCACTGATGTGACACTGATAAATCTTCCTCAAAAAGAATATATCAATACAGTTGCAGCTAAGGAGCTCACTGCAAGCAATTAGGTAACACAAGACAAACGAAAATCTAAAGCACTCTTTCACTGCCAGGAGTTACTAAATAGGACAATGCTCTATTTAAATACTTTTTAAAATTACCTGTTTTAAGAATTCAAGTATTTAATGTCATTTGACTAAACATTTTCATGAACACGTTATGAAATTGGCTTTTTAGGTCAACTTCAAAATTATTTTGTCAGTGTTCATTACACAACCACCAAAAATGTATTGTTTCCCAGGTGAGCACTCTAGCTAAAAATCTAGTAGCAAACTTGCCTGATTTATATTCCCAGATCATCAGGTAAAAATATTGGGGTTAGCTATGAGAAATCTGAGAGTTGGATTCACCAGCCTGCTGCAAAGTACTATACTAGAAAACTTAGCCCAGCTAGCAAACTGCAGAGGAATATATTCTACCTAGAATAACCCACGTCTGGGCTGGCATCCAAAAAGGGTGAGCATAATGCAAGTTTAGAGTAAGAGAGCTTATGCAGTAAGCCATTATTCTAGTATCATTGTGCAGAATACAGACATGGCTGCTGTGACTCTAAATAGGTTATGTTAATTACTTTATTCACTTACTAATATTTTAACGGTGAATGTACACTCTTCACAGCTTTGTCTCTCCTGAACTTTGTATATGTTTTTCTTCAGACTGTAGGTTTTGCAGGTCAAGAATTCTTTTATGTAAGTGAAAATATAGCTACCAAAACTCAAGGTATGAAAAATAACAATGTTCAACTCTTCAGGAAAGGTTATTTTCATGGTGTTTTCTACGAATTCTGGATTCTGTTACACATAGCTGGATGATAACTGCTGATTGTAGAGAAAAATACACACTATTCTCAGACATTTACTGTCACAAAAATTTTCTTTTTCACTGTGCACAAAAATGGATCTAAGTTGTTATAGGAAAATGTGCCATGCTATTTTCACTGCTTCATAAATGTAACAGCATTACAAAGTTTGAAAGTTTCATACTCCTTCAGACAGTAAGTGTTCAGTCTTTTCAGGCTGTGGCTACTGGTTGTTTTTTGAACTTCCTAAGAATTCTACAAAAGTAATTTCTGATGGCAACTTTACTTGCTGTAGCCATCACTGTGTGGTCAGATGCCTTTCAGTTTCAGAGATATGTTGGACCCACTAAAACAGTTCCTCACCCTGGTGATTGTTACTTGGGATAGTACTAAAGCAACAGAGAAGTACTAAGGTCACAGCAATCATAACACAAAGAATGTCTCATGTTAAAAATAAATACCTTGCTGCCCTTGCACAGCATGAAGCAGAATTACACACTTCATTTGGCAAATGCTGCCTTAAAAATCAGAATCATAGCTCACCCTAGCTTGGAGGGGACATCTGGGTGGCATTTAGTGCAGCCCACTGATCAGAGGAAGGTTAATTGCAAAGTCAACTTGGGTTGTCCAGGACCTTATCCTGTAAAATCTGTAAGGATGCAGATCCACAGACTCTCTGGACATACAAATACATATATTCCATTCTCATTGTGAAAAATTCACTTTGCTTTATTTTGCTTTGTAGCTGCTTAAAGAAAAGTGGCAAATTCCTCTGTTGAGTGAGAGCAGTATTATATAATGTAAATGAATTGGCAGCAGCAGGACCAAACACATCTTAAGGCATTCCCAGGGATACCAGTGCTGCCTTCTCTTTCATTCTGCATTTGCAGGGCATGGGAAAAAGAGGCAATAGAGAGGTGAAACCAGCCATGAGACTTTTGTGACAGGCCAATACATAGTGTTGTGTAGAAGATTTCTAAAATAGGAAAATTGAGCCAAAATTCATCCTTAAGACATTTATAAAATACCTTTACCCATATTCACGTCTGCCCTGTGTCCAGAGCTGAAGCCAAGTGAAGGCCCTAAAAATATGTGTTTACTCCATCAGCTGAAGAAGTTTGTATGGTTGAAGCCATGCAATGACCACATACACACAGAATCTTTTAATGTACTGGCAAATATTTAGGCCTCTGGTCACCTAACAGGCAAACAGAGGTGAGACTTCTGGCAGACAAAGAAGAGTAGACTATTACCAAGGGAACACAAGCTATACTTTCCCTCGATTTTAGTGCAGTTCTTCATTGGGAATGGGACAGTGAGTAATGGCTTTTGCAACTCATCTTTGATGTTGGATCAAACTGCAATGCATACACTGTTCTTGTGAAGCACAGAAGTCAAGATGCTGACATTACTTGATTTTCTTTCAGCTGTAAGATACATAGTCCCCTAAGGGAATGTTAAGACAGGAAATGAAGGGAGCCTTTCATCCCTGTGATTGTATATCATCCCAAAAGCCTATGCTCAGTCCTGCCCAGAAGCTACAAGAAAAGTCAAATGAATCAAATTTGCTGTACACACAAAATAGTGCATCTTTTTGAAGGTTTATTTCTGAAATGAAATCAAGTTTCTACACGAGGTAAAAACAGTTTATGGGATTAAGACTCCACAAAATCCCTGAAAGCCTTTGAAATTGATGACATGCATGAAGTTACAGACTGGGTGTTTACAGAGCCAGGAAGGTCCCCCCGGCATCCTTAATTAGAAGTTATGCTACGATATTTTCACAAACATTCAGCTTTATCCAGACAGTTCACTAGCCCCAAACTCCTATCGCTGAAATGCCCTGCATTTTCTAATTATGTTGTGCTTGCATATGATGTGAGGATGATAGGACGATGTGATGATGTGATAGCATAACAGCTGAGGCTGAACTTTAATTTGGAGGACACCAAAGTTTCACAGCAATTCCAAAATGGGTAAACATGCTCAGCGTCACTTTTCAGCTTGGTAGTCAGTTTCATTTGTAAGAAAAAAGCTGTTATTCTCCCAGAAAATAAATGTCTTTTGTGCTCCTGCATTTCTCAGTGTACCACATCCTGGGTGGAGGAGCTCAAAAATAATATAAGAAATATTTGTGGGTTTAGTATATGGAGACAAAGTAGCACAAGAATGTATGAATGTACCAAGTACACCTCCATTGGGCCAAAAGGAACAAGAAAATTGAAGTGGGCTACTAGCAATACAGGGAATGGCTTAAAAAGTTCAAGAATTTTAACCACTGGTAATTGATAGGAGTATTCTTCTTGCTTGAATATTCATATACATCTGTTCTCATTTACTATGGTAATGGACAACTGCTAATTCTCTTTGTTTTACACTTTCTGTAAAACATATTTAGGGTTTGGGGTGTAAACAAAAGTAACTCAGAGGCTTGGTTTGTATGAATCTTCTATTCTGAAAACAGGTAAAACACTCTAGTGAAACCTTTTCATTTATTTGATGTAATATCAAAGTTATTCTCTAATTTACCAAACTTTCTGAGTCACAGTTTATAGGAAAGCCGTGTGGCATGGCTTCAGTGAAAGAGCAAGTGTCTTTCATTACAATCTCTTCCTCTTCCATGATTTTATATGTGAGGGAAACTCCTTATTTTTTCAGATTCATCTAATTTCTTTACTTTATTCTTGGGAAAAAACCCTTAACCTGAAGGATTAAGGTGTTGATTTGCCTTTCTTTCTTTGGGGTGTGGGTGGTTTTTAGTTGTTTTTGGTTTTGTTTTTGTTTTTGTTTGTTTGTTTGTTTGGGGTTTTTTTATTTTTTGGTGGTTTTGCGGTTTTTTGGGGTTTTTTTTTGTCTTGTTTGAAACAAACATTATATTGTAGAAACTTTTTCAGGTGCACAGGGCATATTTCTGTCTGTGTTGTTCAGACACCTCTATTTTCCAGAAATGTGTGTTTTCATTTTGGTAGATAAAAAAACCAATGTGAGACATGCTGATGTACTTTGAAAGTCCAGTGTTATTGCATAAATGTATTAATTTTCTTTAATCTATTGTGCTATAAAATGGCTATACCATATGAAAATGGCTTCCTTTTTGACATTTTATACTTCTGTAGGATTTGATATCACTATGCAGGGCTAAATGGTCATCTTAACTTTTATTTAGTCTCTGTCTTCTCAGATAAGCTTTCTGTAACTCTCATTTATGGTGTTATAAGCCTGGGTTTGTTCTTTTACTCAGGAAGAGCTTCTTGAAAAAATATTTAAGTGTTCATTTTATTACATCTTTCCTTCCACTTTTTAAAGTGTTGAGGATTTTTGTTTGGTAGGTTCAGTTTGCTTAGGTTTGGTTAGGTTTTTCTCCTTCTTTTCAAAACACTGAGTTTTATTTATTAATTATATATATTTTATGCACAAGTGGTAACTGTCGGGAATTTCCCTCTCTAAATGAAAAAGTGAAATAATCTTTTTTTTATGATAATGACAGATATTTACCTGTGCTTTGCCATTTTGTTTTCTAGGCTGTTTTCTTAATTTCTGTATTAACAAAATCTTAAGAGTGATAAACTTTGCAATGAGTAAATTGTCTGTTCCTCCTATCTAATAGGAGGAAACAATCTAAATTCACATACTTCTTAATTATAATCTTTGTAGTGTTTTACTCTTTCACTAGGGCTTTGTAATGGCTCTTTTTTGAGAAGATTATTACAGACAAGAAATGACATGGTTGTGAGAAGTAAATATTTTAGGGAGCCACAAGGTAGTGGCCTTAGTGCAAAGTGCTGGACAATGTGGTTGGATAAGGAATTCAGGTGAAGCAAGATCGAAAGGACATTGTTCAGCCATTTGATTTAGAGGCTGTAATTCAGAGATGTAACTGGAGCAGCAGAAGACCTGATGCTGCAGAATCAGTAAGGGGTCGGCACAAGCAGAACTGCCTTCAATGGGATGTGGCATGCACCTGAAGGCCAAATCAGGGGTTGTTCGGTAAGACAGCAGAAAGCTGTATCCATGCCTGTGTATCCTCCACACATACCCATGCCTGTGCATTCTATGTAGATTCCTGTGCCCTAATAGAAAAAAATAAAAAGCCACTGTGACCATACCGTTCACATTTTATTTGTATATTCGTATATAATATGTTCACAGCAGTTTCTTTCAGTAAAAGCCTTTGTGATGCCAGATACCCAATTATATGGGCTAAAATATGTGGCAGGTATTCGACAGTGAGAGAGGTTAGCTTTTCAAGTGTTTGTAAAATTAGAGGTCTTGACAAAATCTAGATGTGACCTAGGCCTTCAGTGTCAACCTTTCCTTTGTTTAGAATTTTTTCCATGTATTTTATAGAACATTGTCAGATCTACTGTCATTTGTGATTACACAAAAAGAGTATGCCAGTGACCTAGTTCTATTATTTATTCTTCAATATCTGCTTAATCTTAATGTGAATAGTACTAGTGAATTTATGAAAATGTCTTCAGTGGGAGAGCAGTGCACATACAAAAGCAACGGCAGAATTCAAGTCTAAGATTATAAATAATCTGTTAATGAAATGATCTTGATTCTCATTGCTGTTAGGCCTTGGCTGCTGACTAAAGCTACTAAGCATGATCACAGTAAAAGAAAAAGTACCAGACTTCTTTTCATACCCTCCAATTTATCTCACTCACCTGAAGTGTTAGCTATTCTTGTATATCATACAAAGCAGAACCAGTTTCTTCATTTCTGCTGAATTGGTGGTAGAAAAAACAGGTAATGTCCTGTCAGACCTAAATGCTGAGAGTAAAAGTATTTCTTTTGGTGTTAGCTATTTTTAAAACAAACAAACAACCCTCAAAACACACAAACCAAAAATGAAACAAAAAAAAAACCCTAAACAAACCCAAAAACAAACTCAAAGAAACCAAAACAACCAACCAAAAAAGTCTAAATTCAACAACAAACCAAAAACCAACCAAACAAACAAACATACAAAAATAATTCACAGAGAAGAGTAAGCATCGTTTCTCTAGGAGATTAATGCTGCTGCTGGAACTTTGTGACATTTCACAGCATTTTTAGAGCAGCATAATTTAGCAGACTGTGTTATCTGTTGTTTTGGTTTAGGGAGTCCCCCTAGGACATTTGTATATCTGGTATTCTTGAGGGATGCCCTTTTTTCTCCATTGGTGTCTCTCATTTCAGTGGCTTTCCCTCCTCCAGCAGCTAGGCTTAGAAACTTTAAAAGGTGTGTTGGTATAACTGCCTATGGTCTAACCTTCATCTGGCCATAGATATTTCTCTTCAGTCAAGCAATTTCATCTTCATGGAGCATACTGAAAGAATCTGTACATCACACTACTTGTTAGATCCCTTTGCTTTTGGACTTCATTAATTCATAGAACCATTTCAACTTCACATAGTACATTTTAATATTATTGCAAATAGCTTGTAGAAAACATCAACTCTCTTTATAATTCCACTCCTATATTTATTTTATTAACTATGTTAACCTATTTTTTTCTGTTATCCTTTCCACTCATGAAAGAGTAGCTCTCAAATATTATTTCTTCCTGTCTTCTTATCATCATGAAAGACTATAAGATTATTTCATATTATATACATTTTAAGGAAGGCCACCTGACCCAAAAGTAACTTACTTAGACATAATCAACTCTAAGCTAAGAAGTGTAATTCATCTTTATTGTGTTAGTTTGCTCACGTTCATTCCAAGACTGATTTTTGCAACCTTTTAGGAAACATCAAGTTTTGGCCATAAATCAGGTCTGAGAGATGCATAGGTTTGGTCCACAATTTTGGAAGTTGACACTGTCAACCTCCCATAGTCACCAAAAAAANAAGTAAAAAAAAAAGGTAAAAAATACTGGCCTTTACAAAATAACTACCTTTTAATTAACTAGCTTATATTGTGTTATGAATCTTTTGCTTTAATTGTGTAGTGAAGAAGACTGGAGGTGTAAAAGTAAGCAGCAGTACACTCAGAATCTGCTTTCCAAATGGCATTCAGCAATGACTGTCAAAATTTGGCTTTGTCCCTGTTTTGTGGGATTTTTGTGTCAAATACTGACATTTAAACCCAGTATCTCCATGTTAATGTAGCACTATTTGGCAAAGGCAGACATGTCATTCTTCTACCTTACTTTTCCTTGAGATCACTGAGGGTTGTGGGAGACTGCATGGCTGAGTGAGGAGGGAAATCAGGACAATAAGCCAGAGCAGAGGGCTGCTGTTCAACACTTCTGCTCTTTGCCTACCCTGCATCTTTCTGCCATGCAGTCTGTGGTTACAGCCATGGACGGTTTGCCCTTGGCTGATAAGTAATCCCACCAGAAATAGGTATTAGTAGAAAGGGCTGGTAAGATCCAATTCTGTTTCAGTATTCTTTTTTCAGGTACAGAACAAAACTAACAAAATCCTTCAAATACATATTTACTAAGATAATTATTTCAAAATACTTGTCCCTAGCTAGCACATATGAAGTTTACAGTCTGTTTCTCCTTCCCTTCTTGTTGAAGGTGCCTAGGGGCACCGTGACCTCTTAAAGCTTCCTGCAAAAACGTTTGTAACTCATCTGTCTCTCCAAAATAAGTTTCACTCCACTGAAGTTCTTTGGTTAGATTTTAGTTGAAAATGTTCTGACTGGTCAATCCAGTTTTTAGACTTCTGTAACAGAACACAAATGCTTTTTTTACACTATAAGAATGATAAAATCTTTGGCTTTTGAGAACTGCCTTTGTTCTCAAAACTGATGTTTATATGAGGTAATCACAACAGATATCTTTAAAATTAAACTGTATTCCAGACCTTGGCAATGTAGCTTTACTTGTAATGAAGAACTGGTCAAATAACCTTTTCCCAGCTCTACCTGATCTCAGCATCTCTTGTATTTTTTCCGGATTTTTTTCACAGAAATTTATTGTTGAAACCTGCCATGCAGAGCTAAGGAAGATGAATAAGCAATGTCAAACCTTTTAAAAATAGTGCTTGAATCCCTCAGCTAGGAGCATTTTTACAGCCACTGATCTTCTCGTAGTTATGTAAGATCAGTAATATTATGTAATTAAGTTATGTAAGCCTGTAATTTCCTTTATTCTTTTAGGTGTTTCAGAGGGGTTTTTTGCCATTTTCTTTATTTCCCCAGATTTGGATCCAGAATTTAAGGAGATTAGTAAGCAGTCTAATTTAATT
The DNA here is from genome assembly GCA_013397375.1 of Toxostoma redivivum. Lineage (NCBI taxonomy): Eukaryota > Metazoa > Chordata > Aves > Passeriformes > Mimidae > Toxostoma > Toxostoma redivivum. Next base: position 171,953 of record VXBI01007052.1, on the reverse strand, counting down.
GAAGAACTTTAGTAAACAGGAGTTTCTATTATTTATCAGAGAATGTTCAAATAACCTAGTAATAATGATGTGAGAATAATTCAAATAATCAAGTAATAATGATGATGATAAAAAGGAAAAATAAGTTCCATTGTAAATAATTATAAAGGAAGAAAGGTACTGTAAAGGCTATCAATGGCCCTTAAACAGACGAAATAAAAAGAATATGACTATTTTTTTCTCTTAAGGGAATCTTCCATTAATTTTTGCAACTTTTACCAGATTGATACTGAGTCCACTGTTGCTAATAACGTGGACAATGGACCCATTGAATGCACCAAGTTTTGTCTTATCCTTGTAATGAGAACTCACTTGGAGAAATGTATTTAATTAAACGTGTAAATGGCATGATGATATGTAGTGGGAAGGGAGCCATGACAACAGTAAAAACAGCACTTACTGCCAAGTTGCAATCAATACTGACATTTTACCAGGTCTGGGTGGTGAGCAGGTCTTCAAAACTGCAGTTAAATCACAGAGGCAGACACTTTTATCATTAGTAGTGTGGTAAGCCAGTTTTGCACATATCTTTATTTTCAGGGTTACTGTCTTGACTAGAATTTCCTGTTGCCTCCAGGGAATGTTTGGAATACTTTAAGGACTGATGGACTGATAACTAGCTAGTAGTTTGATCTGGCTCACTGGTTTCCCACTCATTTCCGTTTCAAATCTACACGTACTAAGAAGGGGTTTCTCTGTGTAACATTATTATTATTATTATTAAAAATTAGCATTGGCTAATACTGACATTCTGCAAGAACTTGTGCTTTTCCATGTTTTATCATGTTTTTGCTTTCCAGTTCCATCCTACCACTCGTTGTTTTTGTCACCTTGAATAAGCATATGTCTAGTGCCTACCACAGTCTTCATAAGACTATCATCAGAAGAAAAAACCTACAGAGCAGTGTTCCTTTGGTTGGAGGGTGCTTAAAAAAGGCACTTATTCAGAGATGAAATATCCCCAAATCTTTTACATGGCCTAATTCATAGCATCTGAATTTCTTCTGCCTGAGTCTGTCAGATGCCAATTTCTGTCTGGAGTTAGTTTGTAAATAACATAAAGACTGGCAGTAGAATTGCTATGTATTGTTGATCTATTTTTTTATTTCGTCTTTTGCTGAAATTTTTGTCAATTGTGGGAGGATAAAAAATGATATGAATGACATTCTGTTTATGGTGGGAAGACTTTATCAAGTAGGAAGACTTTATATCATTTCCTAGCTATGGTCAGAATTTCATTCTAATCTCTGCAGGATTGTTTTCTTCACAATCAGTTCCTCTCAAAACAAGCCCTGAAGGCATTGGTCTTCACTGATTGGAGACATTTTACAGGCACTCACAATTCTGTTTCTGTTCAAATTCCTAATAACTCTAACCTGACCAATGTATTTATTTTCAGTACATAAAAAAGGTATAATTCTTTGTATACCTTTTAAACAGGAGAGTTCTTCTTGTAGTTAATGGAGAGAAATGGGTGCCAGGGAAGGTCAGTTTGAAATACTGAATTCCAAAGGCTAAAACTAGACAGTAGGAATATCTCAGTAAGTATTCCTTACCTAATTTTTTAGTAATCCAGCTGTGCAGAGGTGTTTGGAGGATACTGCACATTAAGAGCAGTATTTTTCCACTACATTAACATTTTCACTATTTTTAATTATTAAGGTATACTTCATGTTTCTTACATAAGTCCAGTAATTCTTATGGAAGGTTATGTGTCAAGTGAGAGATTTGGTGCAAATTATGGATGTCAAGTCTATGTTTTTATGCAACAAAGGCAAGGTTGACTGTGTGTGAGTAAAAGGGTCAGGGGAGTAGCATGCTGTGCACTCGTTGAGCCTTCTTCATTCCCACTGTGAAGTGAGTTTTGCCTGGATGAAGTTAGAAGCTGCTAAAGAGCCCTTCAGTCCCAAACTGCACAGGCAGGTCCCATTTGCAGGTAATTTTGGTGCTTTGAAGAGAATACCAACAATTTTTAAATTCTCTCTGGAAAACTTGCTGGGTGTATGTAATATCATGGGAGAGGTGGAAGAAGTTTCTTGTTGATGTAGCCCCATATTCTGGGGTCAGAGCCAGAGACATGCATAATATCTTGCTCCCCATGCTAAATGTGTGATTCTGGAGAGCAGCAAATACATTCTCCTGGAAATTTGGTCAATAAGCAAGTGAAAGTACAGTGGAAATTGCTTTGAGATTAAAAAATTAGATTTTTGAACAAAAAATCTTAGTTAAGAAAAAAGCTTTTTTTTCTTTCTAAACAGAACTCAGAGCCTTTCAATAGATTCTCCTTCACAGAAATGTAGCTGTATCTTGTGTGACCAATAAAAATAAAATTAAACAAACAGAAAAAAAACCAAAATAAAACAAAACAAAAACAAACAAACAAACAAACAAACAAAGACAACTGTGCAACCTAGCTCTGATATTTAGGCATCCCTGATGGTAAAGATAATTATTTGTATCCTTTCACTGTTTGGTCAACAAAAATTGGCGTAGAAAATACTATGGGAGGACTTACTCTAAATGCATTCCTATTTCAAGGTAAATAGATTAAACATTGTTGATAAAAGCTTTCCAATAAGCTAACAATAAAGAAACCACTACAAAAAGAATTACAGGTTATTGACTATGTTGAGGAAGCCACACAGACTTTATGTACTCTTTCAGGAGAGCCTGTTTGCTTGGACACAAATCCTCACAGTCTGTATTCATGACAAGCATACCTCATGGACAATGGGGAGATAACAAAATCTATTTTAGATAGCAGAATTTAATACAAAGGCAATAACATGATTGTTAAATTTGCAGTTCCATATATTTAAGTCATGAATTCTATATAGCTTAAATCATAAATTAATCTGTGTAGCAGCTAGAAGATCATGTTATACATATAAGGAAAACAAGGAAAACTATGCAAAAATCCTCTAATGTAAATTGAATTTGTTGGGCTTTGTGAAAGTCAGCTTCTAATGCCAAATCTCTTTTTACTGAAGTAGCTAACATTAAAAAAAACAGCTTTCTACCATTCCTTCCCTAAAGCCAGCCCAAATTGCTTTTCCATCAGTTATATATTTGTGGCATTTTTCATAAAATTACCATAAAAGCAATTAATATGGTTGATAAGGGCAGACATTAAAATCCTCCATTTCTCGTTAACCTGGTGTACTTCATGGCACAATAGTTATGTTTTCTATTGACTTTTGCTTTAATCTAAAACTGTTGGGGTTTTTCTTAAGATTGAATATGTTTCTTAAAATTCCTTTAAATCAGTCTAAACATTCTTCAGAGAGTAATTCTTAATTTGTAGATCACATGTGACTTTGATTCCATCTCACTTAAACAACCTCCATTTTCCTCAGATCAGAAATGAATGAGTAGACAACACAAAAAGCTATCTGTGACAACATTTATCAAAGAAGTGAGAGCAATGGCTTACTTTTGAAATGACACAAAATTTCGAAGGAATAGTTCCAAAATATTCTGCCCACATGTAGTATTCACAAAAAACATCATATAACTGTGCATCCATCACTACACTGTAGGCACTTGTTAATCAGTGACACATGAACATGGTAATTTGAACCTTTTGATCCTATCTACTTTAAACACATAGAAATCTTAGGGCATTTATAGACAGAGAAGAGAATTACATTGTTCCTTTTAAAGGTGATAGGAGCTGAAAACATTTAGCTTCTCACATGCCATGTCTAGTGCATCCTACACCAAATCAAAACCTCATGCCCTTTGAAAACATTGCTAATTAATAAAAGTTAGGAATCTGACATAAAGATTAATCTTTATTTCAGAACTCCAAAGGGGAATTTTGAAAATCCCCTGGAAGGTCATTTTGGATCACTTGTCTAAAATTATACCTTGTTTTGTCTAGCAGCCTTTACTAGAATACATTAGACTGATAGCCACTCCTGGACAGAAAAATGGACCTGGAGATCACGCTAGAATGTAATTTTTCAATTTTCCTTCTATTTTCTCTTTCATTTCTTTGTGCTGACAGTACAGAAGTATCTTACTACATTCTATCATCTTATCTTCTGGTTCTGACATGAAAAGACAGAGTTTAGAAAAATGGGATTTAATAATTCCTTAAAAATGCACTGCACTATTACAGAACCCCTATAAGGTATTACTTTATTTAACTGTGGACTGTGTTTTGTATTGATTTTTTCCCCTCAATACAGAAGTCTCTAAGACCTCCTTAAATATCTCTAAGATGATTATTCATCTACTGGGTTGCAGGGAGTACAGACAAGCAATGAAACAGAAAAGGTATAACTTGAAATATGCTTTTTCTATTTTCCTTTAAATTTATGTTAGTGTGCCAGAGTATTGTCCCCAAAGGAGAATCATTATGATATTCTCAGAGACAGCTGGATACTGCAGTCACATTTTGATCTTGTTATGAGTAATCTTCACTTAAATGAGTGAATTTATAGGTATATTACAAACAATTTATCATCTCAGAAATCAATGAAGGAAACTACAAAAGAAGCTAAAGCAATTTCTTCCTGTCCATTCCCATCACATATTTTTACTAAAATAAAAGAAATAAAATTTTTTAGTTAAGGGCCACAGGAACTTGCAACATATAAAGGAATAAATATTTATTGAAACAGAAATGGCCTTCATTCTATGAAACTGAAATGAAGAGGTTAGTAAACGGCTTATAATTTAGACTTAAGGGGGAAAAAAAGTGTTTTTTTCAAAATTATTAAAGGCTGTTTGCTTTCCTAGAACTCTCCCAGGAACAACAAGAGGTCAGTTAAGGTGATGGCTCATTTTATTCTCGGTTCTTTGCAGTTGTGTGAGATTGGTAACATTAGGATCCCTTCTACTCCACTCCTTCATTCCCAAAATCTCAGAGGAAAGACCTATGCCCTCCAGATTTAACTGACTTCCCTGAAGGAGTTTGGAAGGATTAGGGAGGTTAAAAAATAAAATGGGATTATGGTTTAGTGGCTGGACATAAGGGGAGTGGAGACTGCTCTTCTGCAGCAGCCTGAGAGCTCCGTGTCAGACTGCTGCACTGTATCTCCTGGTCATCCTGCTGGCCAGCATGCTGCTGTCTGCCAGATGGGGCTCAGAGTGCAGGGGTCATCACTGCATGCCTCTGAGAGATTAAATAGCTTGTTTGAAATATGAGCTTCCTAAAATTTCTACACACATGTCTTTGCTGTGGGGTTTTTTTTTTTGTTAGTTTTTGTTTGGTTTTTGTTTGTTGCTGTTTTGGGGTTTTTTTGTGGCTATTCAAAATTTTTAAAACAATTTTGTAGGCAAGGTTGATAACTCTCATTTCTCAGTGCAGATGCTGCAGTGTAATGGAGAGAGTATACTACCTTATGAAAAATTTCATCTGATAAATTAAATAGAGGATCTAGCTGGTTGGCTGAGTCAATTCGTGTAAGCAACGTTTGAATCAAATTAGAACATACTGACAATATTCAGAAAAATCATGTGAGGGTTCATAGGATCAAACCCACTAGGCTGTAATACACTTTCATAACTAGGTCTTTATGGGCCCTTAGTTCTGAATGCATGTTTATCAGCTTCAGACTTGCAGCTTGCCCTTCTATGTGCCCTTAATAAGTACTTTTAAACACTTAAGCACAAAAAGAGGAAAGGTTTTTCAACTTGTGGATAACACAAGGCTTCAAATAAACTTTACCTAAAACTGTGGTCCCAGCATTGCTTTCAATTATGCTTCGCACGAGTCTGGAATGGAGCTGTTGTGTACAGTGAGCAGGTTATGCAAGAGCACCCCCTGGATAAAGCAAAAAGTGAAATAATTTCCTTCTTGTCATTTGTACAGGTTATATTGGCAAATGCATTGTATTACTTTGGATTGGCTAGTTTCACAGAATTGTTTTGTTTTTCCTGAGACCCAAGTTTCAGTGTGTGTACGTGTGTTGAGGGACAGGCGGGAAAAGAGGAAAGGTACTTTGCTGTTCATGTTCACTGCACACAGAGACATGACAGCCATTGTACAGAGTTTAACACAAAATAGTCTGGGTGTCGTGCTCTACACAGAGAACAAAGTGTATAAACCTACCCCCACATGGTAGAAGCTTTACTTCTTTTCTCAAATACTGATGTCTTTGAAGGCTTCTAGCTACTGTAATTGGCAACATCCACAATAGCATATTAAATGCAGACACAGAATAATCATTGTGTAGTTGTTGGCATGCACCATAGCCCAGTTTTGACCCACACCAGTTCTCATCCTCACAGGTACCTAGGCACAGTTCAAGGGTTAGCAGGGACCACACAGATAGTTCCCACCGAGTTTCAGGGACACAGCAGCTCTTTTAAGGAAAGAAAATTTAATTATCACAAGCTGGGTCATGCTTCTTACTCTCAGGCTGGAGAAAGTCTTCCAAGATATTTTAGTTAATTATTGGCATTTTACTGAATAAAGTAGCATAGCCCATTGGTAAAGTACTAATCTACCAGCTAAGAAATTAGGGCTTATAACTCTGCTGTACGAAGAACGGCTAAGTTCTCAAAGGTGTGTATGATTAATCATTGCCAACAAAATTAAGGTATTTAGTTACATTTTCTTACCTCTATATATCCATCCACAGAAAGCTAAGTGGGGGCAAGTAATGATTTCATATGCCATGAGCAGAAACATTAAAAAGTGCTGTGCACCAGAATCCTGTAGAGACCATACTGCTTCAAAAGGCAGAAGTAGTGTGCTGTGAGAAGATTGTTCTTTAACCTTGTTTCCCACCTCCTCATGTCCTAATCTGATTATCTGCCTTTTCCTTTGAGAATTCGTAAAACACAGACTTCCAAGGATACAGAACATGCATGCAATGCATGAAGTACATAGAACACTAATCTTGTTTAAATACATATCTTGTCAGATATTCAAAAGTTTTAATGATGGCAATGACTGAAGTGTCAGAAACAGCTGTGTGAAAAATACCATTCAATTTTAGAGAAGAAGAAAATTACTGCTTATGTTTTTAACATTTTTAGTTATAACATCCCTTAATTTAAATGAGAAGGTGAGGACTTGTTTCCCTGGCATGTGTGCTAAACAGAAAAGTAAACAGCTTAAACTAAGCTCATCTGGATTACTTACAAAGTTGCTTCAGCATCTTTACCTATCTCTGTCTTTGGCAGTTCAGCATTACATAGGCATTGAACTACACAGGACCAGCACTTCACTGTAGCTCACATAATTGGGTTTTTTGTTTGTTTCACTGATTTATATATATAAATAAAGATAAAGGTATCAGTAACCTTCTTCAACATGTTCATCTTGCAACCATGATATTTAGTATAACATTACAAATAGTTTCTCATGTCTCAGATATGACCACACTTGCAACTTTTAAATCCTTGCACAGTGTGTGTCCTTGGTGCTTCAATAAAGTCACAAAAAAAAAATATTTGNAAATAAAATAAAATAAAGACTGAAAATAAAATACAATTTGAGAGAATAATTGTCTGTTGAGAACTGAGACTTGTATTGAAAGTTATTATCTAGTATCATAGCCAGTAACCATATCTTTGTAGGCCCATAATGGAGATGTACATAGTGGGAGTGTAAGACTTTGCAGTCACCATTCCTAAGTGAAGATAAGGCTGATTCTGAACTGGGCATTATTGGAAATGTAGCAATTGTGGTTACCAGGTTAGAGTCTCAGCTAGAGTTTACTGTCATTCTGTTCCCATGTTTTTATTTTCTAGGTCCTTAATTATCCTTTCTCTTTCTTAGTTTAGCTATGGTGGCTCAGAGAGGATTCCACATGCTCCAGCAGGAACAACAGAATGGTGACTGCATACTTGTTAATGGCTTTCAAACACTACAGAAGTCAGAATTCTCTCAGAAGCTTGAAATGTATTTTAAATACCTCCAATACTATTTTTAAGTATTGTCTATAATAGCCAAGCATAGTTTCAAGGGATTTCTCACTCTTTTAGATGTCTTTGGCATAATAAATCACCACAGATCTGTTTTATATAACACACAAAATACTACTGGAGATGTAACTTCAAAATTTAGTATTTGCCTTGTTTTATTTATACACAGTCCTCACATACAGGATCTGTCTCAGAATACTCTTCTTTAAAATGCCTAGTCAAGAAGAGAATAAGAACATGACCAGATTTGTCTTTCTCTGGACTGACATTCCCAAGCATCTATAATTTCACTTTCTAATATCTCTGACATTTGCTCCTGAGTATAACAGTCCCACGACATTTCTTGGCCTTCAGTTCCCCTATCTCTTTCCAGTGCAAAATTTCCTGCTGATTCCTATTTCCCGGTAGTCTGAATAAAATAATTATTTGTTTGTTTGTCTGTTTGTCTGTTTGTTTGTTTGTTTGTTTGTTTAAAAGTTACAGAGGTGAAGTAATTTTGGGGTGGAGGGTATGTAAGAGGATATGTATGCTTTTTATAGCGTACACTAGAGAAGATAATACATTTGACTTCAGATGCTGTAAATTGTAGAAGGAGAGTTACAACAGCAAGCCATGCTTTTTCTTTGATTACTTTTTTGTTTGACGGCTGTTGGCAAAAGTGTCTAACACAGACAGATCTTCTGGTCCAGCCCACAAATTTTCCATTAAATACTGTTATACTGTAAAAATTTTTGCTATTTTGCCATGCATGCACACACACAATCATAGATACATTAAGACCTGTTGTGTGGGGAATGGACACATCACAGCTCATTTGTTTTGGATAATTTGCATGAAATTTCTTGCCTGACAGTAAGCCACTTACATTGGCAGGTTGTTACTAAAAAGAAATCATTTGTTCTTATTTTTCTTTGGATAAACAGACTTGCTGGTTCACAAATCAAAGTAAACCAGTGTAATCACAGTAATGCTAGGAGAAATCTCTGTAACAGTTTAAATCTCCACTGCTGCAGGTGTACAAGTACATGTCACAGTAATGTGAATTTTCTTAAGGACATTGGCACTGCCTGTCATATATGCTCTAACAAAATTCTGAAGAGGTATTTTGATCTCTCAGAATAGCTCAAAAATGTGTGTGCTTGTCTTTGGCTTGACTATTGCAGTACGTGTACTTATTGCATTCTGCTGAAACTTCCTCATACAAAAATAACTTACAACTGAAACGCCTCTTTCTGGACAAGGTTTCCTCATCCTGAATACATGCTTAGTCTCTCCACTCCACATTCATAAATAGTTTGAGAGACTTCAAGCATCTGAGGTCATTGTGCTTCACACAATTGTTCTTTGTTGAACACTGTGAAGGAGATTACATGAGGGCAAGTTGGAATTCCTGGATACCATATTTCTCACTATTGAAGGGCTATCTCCTTGAATAAAAAAAGGAATAAGGCTATCTAAAGTGGCCTTGGCAATTGTTCATGTAGTTTATGACATTGTACAACTAGATGTGACTTCAAATCAAGCAGTCCTATAAAACCATAGGGATCATTTTCAATTCTGATGTCTCTGAACTAAGAAAAAATTGCTAGATGAAGAATACATTTTCTGAAATATAGGTCTATGCATCGAGCAATGTATTTGATAAGTATTTTCCTGATATTTAACCCTATCTGTTATAGCACTGCATTGTCATTAATTGTTGAGCTGTTGATCCCTGTGAGTATATTAAAAATAAATATATTTAATGGAAAAATGTTTCTGCTCAGTAGGGGTAATTCTTAGTAAGTAAAGCCAAAAGAGTAATTGCAAAGAATCTCATTATTGCTAGATGAATATTACTAATGCAGCTACTTGCTGGTAGATAATGGATAAAGTATTCAACACCATACTATAATAATAACAATAATAATCAACAATAATTAATAACAAATAATAATAATCATCAACTTCTTTAATTTCTTTTCATGCCTTTTAGCATGATGAAAAGAAGACATACAATGGGGTACAAGGAAAAACCTCTGTCTCCCTCTTTTAAGAACCTTTTGATGCCATTCCTTAGTGAGAGAGGTCAGAGATCTTCAAGCTACCAGGCTGTTGGATTTCAGACAATAAGATGGTGGATAGTGGAGGGAAGCTATAAAAGCAGTGGAGAGGGAAAGCTGCCACAGGGACTGTACTTTATCCTGAACTTCAAAGAATTCTGTGGGAATAAGTATGTGTTGTGACTGCCACTGGAAGATTTTCAGTTCAGCCTTTGCTTTATTGAATTCAAAGCCAGAGTACATCACACTTCTGTGTGCAGAGCAGCCTGTGATTTGGACTTAAGCTAGTTTAAATATGATATTACTCTACATTTTGCATTGTAATGAAGAGTGTGTCCACTTTGAGACCAAAATATATGAATTTGGACCAATAAATGCATAAAAGATTAAATTCTTCCTTCCCCCAAAAGTAATTTTGTTAAGGAATTGAGCGGCTTCCTAGTGCCATGGTATCACAGGTCGGGCAGGTATCACTCAGCCACTCTTAGCAGACATGGTCCTCACTCAGGTCCAAAACAAAAAATCTTCACTGAATGTGAAAGCTGTAGTTTGCATTATCTTATTTATGTTTGTACACACAAGATGTGGTCGGGTCTGTCATGAAACTTGGGTTCCAGCATTTGGTGCTTTACTGACAATGGGTGATAGTTTGGAATGGAGCCTCGAGAGAATTCTGCATTTATACCCACACTTAGAAAAAAATGAATGAGATAGAAAACCTGGCAATAGGATGGTTTTTGTACCTGTGGAGTATATTTGTGCAGGGCTAAACTTCGTAATAAAGACTTTTGTCAAATATATTTACAGGAATTAGCCATAGTATATCCATAAAGGGTACAGGATTTTTTTTCCTGTGAATTTTATCCTTATATTTCTCCTGCACATACCCATTATGTTAAATATACACTGTACATTTAACATATAATTTAGGCTGCATGGTGTTCCAAGAAAAAGGAGGCACTTTCTTCTGGTCCTCATCCCATCAAGTGGGATGACAAGACTCCATGACAATGGAGTCAATAAAACCCTGTAACTTGTTACCTCAGCTACCATACCTTTTCTATGACTCTAAATTACAACTGAGAAATATCTTTTCAGCAGCTTTCAAATAAAAAATTAAAAGCCTATTAATTTAATATAAATGTATTTCAAAGTGTGACATTATTGTTTTATGAAAAAGACTACAATGTCAACAAACATCATTTAAAATTAGAAAATTTTTTACTTCAATTGCATTTTGAAGCTATTACTTTGCTTTTTTAACATGAAATGTAAAACATTTAAAAAGGTGAATTTGTCAAAATACATTATTTAAACTGACTAGAAACCATCATATTTCTTTATTTATTTAGGCAGTTCAGGGTGAGGTTCAAGCATTGGGAACTTGTGTAGAATATAATTCTTTAGCTAAAGAATTTGCCATGAGCACTGTGACAAGTGCTTGAAATTTTACTAATTTCAGGCTGCAGTTAAGAGGAAAGAGAGGTACAACAATAGCCTTTTTAAATGAAAGTCTGTTTCTTCGTGGTTAGCAATGTATAAAAACATTGTGTGGATTTACTGTGTTTCATGAGATTACAGCTAGTTGTAGTGCTTCAGTAATGCATCTGCAGAGACCATGAGACAAGCAGATGTTGGGTTAATGGGATCTCCTACGGATGCGTGGTCTGCAGTCCAGCATCCACAGGAAGCATAATGAAACCCGAATACATTGTAATTTACTATATTTTCATCTCTTTCTATGCTTTAAACCACATATTTCTATAGTCACTATAATGTGACAAACAAAAGGCAAAAATCACCTCAAATCATCCTCTGGGAACCCAAACACAATCAGTATATATGTAAAAGAGCACAAAATACAAAGCCCAAAAAAGTCTCAAGCATTAAGCATGAAGAGCTTTCAATAACCAGTGTAAACAAAGACATCTAAAATACAATAAAACATTCACTGGAGTCGGCATCAGCAGGGATTTGGTACAAATTACCTGCAAACTGTTTGAGGGCTAAGTATCAACTGCTGCTGATGCTTGTAAATCCAGACTCCAGTTTACAAGCTAAAGGTGTACTTAAAGAGTTCAGAAAGGTCATGGATTTCAGTCTATTTTGATATTCACTTACAGCCAATGTACCTCCCTGTTGTTTTTGGATTTCTGCCCAAGGAAGTGGAGGAGGCATTTAACATGGCCAGAAATCTCTAAAACCTTCCCATCTACTAAGAAAGTCTATTGTGTAAAACCTTCATTTTAGCTAAGAAGTTCTATTGTCAAACATTTTTCTAGGTTTTCCAGTTTTCAACAACTATTCTCTTTTTCCTCTCCTTTGAAGAAAGATAACATCCTGTCCAACCTCAAGGAGGGAACCCCCCCTCCATGCGTGCGTGCATTTGAGCATGAATGCAGTCCTATTTTCAACCCTTGGCAAATACTAATGTGGATTTTTAAGCAACTGTAATTGAATTGAACCCTTTGACTCAGGTGTTGGCATTACCCAGGAATTTATCATACACCCTTTAACAGAGAAGAAACAGAGTAAAACAGAGCATGCCCTAGTTAGAAAGAGGATAGTAATAAGTGAAGTTCTATGTACATATAAAAATCATGGCTGCAATCACAGAACGAGTCAGATTTTCTGTTGAAGTAGGCTCAAGATTTAAGAGGAAGGAAGTCCTTAGAATAATAAATCTACCCTCTTTCCACATTCCACTGATTTTCTGTCTGTTTCTTTTTCTGTTTTTCCTGATTTTTCTGATTTTTCTTTCCTTCTGTCATAGACGATGCATCTTCTGAGGAAAATACTAAAACTTGGTCTTGCCATGGAATCAGTTCCTTGATGTTAGATAAATTGCTATTTTACCAGTGTTTTCAGTGTTTCAAATATCCAGAGGCTGGAAGATTTATGACAAAGTGTTTTGATTGTCCTGAATTTGATGAAAGTCAGTTGGGGATTTTCATGGTAGAGGATTCAAAAATTATTCTGTTGTCATCATGTTTTACAGTCCTCCACTGCATAGACGTAATCGTAGTGGTGATTAGACAAGCCATATATGTTCATGTAGAATATTTCTGAGTAATGAGGAATAATGTAGAGATTTAATCACTACTTTCTATGCATTCCTATGACAATTAGAACTTACCTTCTCTTAATTACTCAATAACAAACACACTATCATAAATTGTTAATCACAATTAAAGGAGCAAGGGTTAGTTCACCATTACATTTACTTCACAATCAGAGAAATATTGAAAATGAAAGATCAAATTTAACCTATACAATATGAGGTACCTTGCAGAAATATATGTCTTATGATTGTATCAGTATTATGCTATTTACAGGCAGTAAAGGATGAGATCCAAGCATAGAAAGAGTTTTGGTTAGATAGAATATTTGCCCATATAATCTCAAGTTTTAGACTGGCTGGGTCTCAGCCAATGTTCTTTTTCCTTGAAGATTAAAATTCTACCATGTGATTGAGGGGAATTAACTTTATGATGATATTTCTGCCATGTCAGAATAAATTAATCAGTCATCACCTCTCTGCAGTGTAGGCTGTCTGAATACACGTGGAAATAGTGTGCAGAAGAAGATGCGAGCAGTCCTGAGGAGATAAGCTGGCTTTCTCCAGCATAGTGAGGTTTATGTCTCTCTGTATCATGTAAGGCAACTTTCCCCAGGTAATAGTGCTTATCAGTCACTTATACCATAATATCATGGTCTCAGGACTGGGAATTTTTTGTTGGTTTCTAATGTGCATCAGGAAATTTAATTAGATGTGAGGACAATTGGCTATCTGGATTATTAAATCGAGGAATTCAAGGGGGAGACACATGAAAGAATAAAACATATAAAAAAAGCACAATGCACAAGCTATGAAATATAACTAAATATAATAAGCAGTTTATGTCAGAAAATGAAAAACAGCTTTTCCTGACAGACCTGTTCAGCTCTTTAACCTCACAACACATAAAATAATATATATTTTTCCTTCCTAATATTACTTTGAGAATAGAAGACAAATTAAATGCAAACATCTATCATTGCAACCACACACAATTTACAGACTTTTCAACCAATAAAACATGCATTTAGACATTGTGAAAAATATTTTATTCTCTTTTTTTGTTATATATAGCAGCTCCTAGTGATCAACAGACACTGAACCCCAAAACTGAACAGATAAAGCAAGACAAAATACAGTCATGAAATCTGAGATAGAAAAACAAAGGTGAAGTTTGTAAAAATTCTGGAGAAAAGGATCCGGATTTCAACATGGTATTGAAAAAAATGGAAAGCAATTCCTAAATCTTACAATATGAAATTTTCCAAGACAATAACAAAATACTATCAATAGAAAGAAGCGGCCAATAAATTACTGCAAAAAGTAGACTTGGGTACTCAGAGATGCCACACAAAAGGATCTGGATTTGCAGTAATCACAAATGTAGGACAAGTTAGTTTTATGTTACAGGTAAGGATAGTCGAAAGGCTTGAATTTATTCTAGGGTGCATACAAGCCAAGAAAGGCAACTATTCCAGTGCTGATGGAGTCTTTGCTTCAGGGAAGATTTCTGTGAGCAGTCCAGGTTTCATATGTACAAACTACCTTAGAGGAAAATACAAATGCAACAGTATTGATGCAAGCTCGCTCTGCTTTACTTATACTGGAGAGTGGGAGAAAGTGCCTGTCTGCCTTACAACACTTATGAGCCCAGACTGATAAATTTTACTGTGAGTCTAATTTTAAGCTCGGCTTCTCTGATGTGCTCATATGAACTTTTAACGTGGGTTGGGTTTTTTTCATATTTTTTACTTTTTGAGCAGAAGACAAGCAGAGAAAAGTGTATCTGTCTATAATGTGCATATGCAACAAAAGGCAAAAAGAAATTAAATGTGACAGGCCTTAGGTGGATCACTGGACAGATTGCATAAGGTTGAATAGGCAATGGCAGGACCCAGCAGACTGAAGAACAGGTAAATAACATGCCAGTAAACAGACAGTAAGGCTGGTAAAAAATCACTAGGAAAGGAGACAAGAATACTAAGCAGAGGAGGGTGGTAGAGAAAGTCAGTGCTTTTAAGTCTTTAGTCATGGCTGTCTTACTTGTCACTAAGAGCAGCAAGCAATGAGGTGTAACAAATCAACCACATGGCCACTACCTCTGTTGGAAAGGGAAAGGATGAAAAAAATGTCAGCCTCCTCCAGATGAAGCTGTATATGTTTCAGTACACGTGATGAATATTCCCAAAGGAGAGTTTGACTAGCATGCTGGCTGAGTATGTTCCCCTTGCAAACTCATGGCTTTTTTTAAATACCTCTTAAGTCACCAGCATATTCTCTTTGTGCCGTATCCCAAGGGCCACTGCATTTTCAACAGCAGAAGCACTCATAACCACCTTCATTTAGCTCTCATTTAGGAATACCTTTGAGGGAGAACCTTGTTTTTCTTGTTTAAGTTTTTCCTCTCTGCAGTTTGGACAGGCCAGGACAGCATATTAATATTATATTTGGGTCACACACACATGTCCTGGACTCTCCCCCTTCTGCTAGCTGCTTAATGTTAATGATTGTAGGAGGAATGACTCCAGAGACTGTCACAGTTAAGCAGATAGAAAGTAAATTAATCTGACAGGTGACTGGCTGTCCTTCCTATAGTTTGTGAGCTCAGGCACAGAGGGAACTGCCAGTTCCAGCTGAAGGGAGTGTGTGGCTGGTTGTGATGGAGGATGGACTCAAATGCCCCAGCTGTCCCTGATCTCACTCCCAGCACTGCATCTGGGTGACTTCAGCGGGGACACCTGCAGGTCAGAGGCTTGGTCCTCACTTAAATGTAACAGAATTGCTGAAACCAAGATGTTTGGATGAGGGTTGTGTTACTTACTGTATTTTTTTTCCTTTCCTGCTTTTCTCAGCAATTATGCTGTATGTTCTATTCTTCTTTGGGGGAAGTGGATACTGTTCATGTTATTTTGGAGGTTTTGTAAGGAAAAAACGGTTTGGTTCCATCTTTTTTTAGGGGGGAAATGCTGTAATTAATGCTATGCTACTTCTTATAAATTACTTCCTGAGCCATAATACACCATGTGCTACATAATACTCTAATTTAATTTTGCATGTGGGTTTGTTTTGGGGATTTCGTTTGTTTGTTTTGTTTGTTTGTTTTATGTTTTGTTTTTGTTACATGGAAGGCTTATATTCAAAGGAGCATAGAAAAAAAATTGCACCAGAAGCCTCTTTTTGCATACACAGTGGTAAAGCCAGTAGTGCAAACTGCAGGCTTTAGCCTGCTTCCTTTATGTTTTGCTGAAGAATAAGGAAGCAAACTAAGGGGTTTTACAGGAGCACTTTATGTATAAAACCCGCTCAAAGCCAAGTACCTTAAAATGGAGTCTGTTGTAAGATTTGCATTTTCAAGATGTCAGTTTCCTGCATCACTGTAGCTTGTACCAAATAAGTTAACTGTAATTGCAGCTCTGCCTCCAGTGGGAATGCTCTTAATACTGAGAGAACTAGCCTTACAACAGAGGGACTGACTGTAATTGTACTCTTGATGTGACAGCAGGGATGACAATTTAAACTAGTGAGAATACTTGACAGAATGACTTCAGGAAAATATACTTTTTATTGAAGCTAAAATATATTAAGGAAGCCTACTAGTTAGGTGGGAGGTTTCAGCTTTCTTTTTCTTCAATAAGGCAGCCTTTATCCTCCGAGATCACAATCAGCCTTGAATGTAAGGATTCCTCTTCTTCCTGTGGTAGATTAAGCAATCTGCTCTGCACTCAATTGCCCTCACCCCAAACAAATGCCATAACTGTCCAGACTCTGTGTGGATTTAACTGCTATACGGCACTGACATAGGTTCTCTGGGTTAAAGATCCTGGTGGCTCTTTTCTCCTTACTTTTATCACTTGGTTCCAGTGAAAACTGCCACTTTTCCCACTGAATTTTTTCTCTCATACATGTACTGAAAAACTGATCAAGATGTGTACATCTCCATTTTCACATAACTGAAGGGGATAGCGCTTTTTTTTATGTAGAACAAAAAAGAACATGGAAAGTGAGAAGGCTGCTGTGGAAGGATGTGCTCAACATCTGACTTTCTTTCATGGCATCCTGGTTTTGACTGGGATAGAGTTAATTTTCTTTTTAGTAGTTGTGTTTCAGATTTAGGATAAGAATAATGTTGGTAAGACATTGATCTTTCCATTGTTGCTGAGCAGCACTTACCCTAAGTCAAGGACTTCTCAGCCTCTCGTGGTGCCCTGCCAGAGAAGAGGACAGGTGCCCACCATACCAGGTGCCCATCAAGCTGCTCCATCACTCCTGCTCCTCAACTGGTTGGGGAGAAAATATAACTAATGTCTTATAGGTTACAGATAAGTGCAACACTTACCGATTACCAGCATGGGCAAAAAAAAAGCTCAGTTTGGGGAAATTATTTTAATCTATTAGCATTCAAATCAGAGCAGAATAATGAGGAAAAAAACAATATTTAAAGCACCTTTTTCCCCACCCCTCCCTTCTTCCCAGGCTCAACCTCTCTCCCACATTCCGTCCCAGTGGTGCAGGAGGACAGGGGATGGATTCTGCAGTCAGTTATTTACAGGTCAGTCAGGTCATCTCATATTGGCCCTACTGTTCTTTTGTCCTCTGTGGGAGCACTCCTCACCCTCTTCCACTACTCAGGTGTGAGGTCCCTTCCACAGGAGACAGCTCCTTGACAGGCTTCTCCAGAGTCCTTCTCATGGGCTTCAGTTCTTCATGAACTGCTCCAGCATGGGTCCCCTGTGGTGTCACAGGTCCTGCCAGCAAACCTGATCCTGCATGGGCTCCTCTCCCCCTGGACACACAGCTCCTGCTAGGACCCTGCTCTTGCACAGGCTTTCCAGAGGGTTGCAGCCTCCTTCAGGCATCCACCTGCTCTGATGTGAGGCTCTCCATGGGCTGTAGGAGGGTTTCAGCTCCACCACAGACCTTTATGGGCTCAGGAGCACAGCTGTCTCACCACAGTCTTCTCCATAGCCTGCAGGGGAACCTCAGCTCTCAAGCATGGAGCACCTCCTTCCCCTCTTCCTTCACTGGCTTTGGTTTCTGTAAAGCTGTTTCTTTCACACAGCTGTGGTTGTTCAACAGGTTTTTTTCTCCTTTTAAATACACTGCCCCAGAGGCATTGCCACCAGGGCTGATGGGCTTGGCTTACTGACTTACTGGGCTTCAAAGTAATTTTTATCTGGGACTCTTCTGCAATATGAATTGTGGCAAAATAAAATGTGTGATGTGAGCTGGTCAAGTATATTTCTTTGGATACTGCCAATTCTGTTTCCTGCAATGGAGACAAGATCAATAGTGCTAAACAGCAGATGTGGTGCAAAAGATTTGTTGTTACAGTTTTGTAGTAACAATTTAAAGCTAGTCAGAAAAAAAAAGTTGGATTACGTTCAGACTTGCTGAATCTGTGAAACTGAAAATGCCAGCAGAGATGGTGTTCCTCTGGATTCTGCAGAAATCTTTTCTGTGTTTCTGATGGGTCATCTATCCCTGAGCTCATCAAGGAGGTTATATGGGATCTGCACTACCAGGAAGCAGTGGGTCTGGAGCATCCCCAGTCAATTACTGACCCTGCATTCTGCAGTTTCAGCACTTCCATTTGCAGCTATGCTGAATGGATCTGCTGAATCTCTTGGATGTGAACCACTGGAATTTCAACATGCCAGGCAAAGAAGCAGACGGCTTTGTGTTCCACCACTGGGCTGGCTGCCTGGTGAGGTTTCTGAGGAATTTGGACTGCCATGCATATTTGGTGAGCCTGGGCTGTTCCCTATTTGCACAGCAGGCAGGCTATGTTAATGTTCTGGAATAGGAGTACCAGTCTAAGGCTTGACTTTAAAAGAAGAGTGAAGGGGAAAGACACAATTTTCAGTGAAGCTGGTTTCAAAATCATCTTCTGAAGTGTCCATACAATGGAATGTACGTGCCCAGACTAGTTCTTACAGCCATTCACCACAGAATTGCCAGGTGCAGAGAGGCTTCACTTCAGTTTCTTGCTGACAAATGCCCTCCTGTTCCAAGGAAAGGCTCATTTGTTTGAAGAGGAATTAGCAGACATAAATCCAGTGTGACTTAAAACAGGACTTTCTGTATATTAAAACAGGACTCTCTGTATATGAGCAGATTAACTTAACCACTAGGTAATGGGAGAAAGGAGTTAATGGTTTTCTGTGAAATATACTATCAATTTTTAATTAAGGGCTAGTGATACTTTATCACTTAATTGAGAAACTTTGGAACATTGTTATATATGGGATGAAACACTCAACCCTTAGAAGTCAGGAAGCTGATTAGAAAATTTATCTTTTAGACATCTTGCTCTTTGGCTGGTAAACCAAACACTTGCAGCTATGCATACTAACAGCAGGAGGATTTCCCATCTGCGGTGTAGTTGCTTTTCTCAGTTTATTTCAATGCAAAAAGGTGCTGCTGCTTCCCAGTGAATTTGTTCAGGGAGGTTCCTGCACACCAACTGCTAAGCACTGATGTCCTGCCAAAGAAACGGAAAACATTGCTTCTTTACTCTGCAATAAACTCACTAGGATTGTGCACCTGTTAAGGAAGGGAAGAGGGGAAGTAGGGGAAAACCTACAACAAATCATTTGCTACTAATGCTATAAGGTAAAATAGGTTGTGATTTTTTCTAGATTTTTGGTAAATGAAAAAAATTTCCTCCCACTTAAATTCAGTCAATTCATCCTCTTTGTCTTTGTTAGCTCTATTTAGGTTTATTTAGTCCTATAATACTATTTTTAAACAGAACGGTTTGAATGGTGTGTGTCTACTTTTCAAGTTGAAACCATGAACTAGAGCTTGAAACTAGTAATGAAATTTCGTGGTATTTTTTTTTTCTCCAAAGTGATTTTTATTATTTTAAATCCTTGCTTAAATATTTGCTAGAGTCTAAAGATGGACTAATGAGGCCAGGAGGTTTGACTTCTCTGGATTCTAGATAAGAAATTACTCTTCAAGAAATTGCAGTCTTGACCCCCTAATTCTAACAAATACCCATCCCAAAGTCTCGATTAGCAACATTCTCCTTATATAGTTTTGAATACAGGTTTAGAACTTCAGTTAGGTCTACGCATGTTGTCAGTGTTTTCACTCCTGCTGCTTTCTTAAAACTATTGTGTCCAACAGCAGCTCTTCCATGAGAAATGAAGGAGAAACTACTATGACTAGACTGTGGAGGTACATGTTCTGCAGGGAGACAATTATCAAAACTGTACTTTGATTATGTTATTTGAAAATAAGAAAATTTACTTAAGGGAGCCTTTAATTTTGGGTAGTTTGTGCAGTGACAGGTTGGTGCTTTGTGCTCAGCTCCTATATCCCTGTACTCAGCTGTCTATATCCACAACTGACTGTGATCTTTTCTTGCAAGTGGTGAAAGTTTGGTATTACTTAAGAAGTGAGACCTGTTGAAGAAATAACATGAGAGATCCAACTAGCTAGAAATTCTCACTTATGTAGTGGTATTAATAACATGGTGCTCTGACAATGGAATTTGGAGGAGGTGGGAAATTGCAGACATTTGGTGAAATTTTGAGGCCATTGTGGTGCTTCCAAGTTCAGTTTGATCCTCTGCTGGAGAGGGTTCAAACCAACATTCCTCCTGCTGCTCTGGGTATCAGGGTATTGGCTGCTCCACATGTTCCTGTAGCTTCTTCAAAGATCAGTGGTAAAATGCCTAAAACATTCTTACAAGTAAGGACTCTTCTCTCTGGTAAGTGTGATTATTACCTGGCTATTGAACCAAGCTGACACTTGTTTTCTCCTTTTTTTCAGATGAATCTTGAATCCTTTTGCTGTGCAGCCAGGACAGCACAAAAACCAGAGTGAAGCAGGATGACTTCCAAAGCAGAATAGCCCACAGTAATGAGAGGAATGGACCTCGTTCAATGCTATGAGGAGACAGAGGAAGGTTCTGGCCTGAAGGTTCATGACCTGGCAGAGGTACTTACTACCTTACAGACTCCCAGATGTGAGATTGTTTTTGTCAGATTTTCCTGCTGGCTAACCCTAGTAATGAAAAGCTTTCCTTAAGAGCTCGACATCTTCTATGCAAGCAACAGAACACAAATCAGACTTTCAAGATTGACCCAGAGTCCTAAGTATTTTATACAACATGCTAGACCATGACCCCTCCTTCCCTGCGCCTTCCAGCCCCCAAAATCAAAAGGCTCTCTGCACTGAGAATAATTTTTTTTTACCAAGTGCTGTTGAAGATTTTATAAATACAATTTTTGTTTGTTTGCAAAAATGATGCAGCCTCAAGGTACTTTGAATTTTAAAGCAGGGTAAAAATTGGAAACATTCTCACTGAATTTAAGAGTTCTATATTGATAGATTTATTTTGAGAACCCTGCGGGTTGCATTTGCTTGGCCTCATATTCTGACAAATATGACTAAACATTATTCTTCAATTTTATTTTGTTTTCCTCTGGTGATTCATAGCTTAGAGTCTATTGTTAGCATTGGATACATGCCACTTTCATTGCTGAACATATTGCAGAAATCAAAAACATTTCTGAAATATCTAGATGACAAAATTATTAAAAGCTCTTGATGATATGCAGTGTATTTGTAGCTCATGAGTGGGAGAATCCTTTGCATGCTAACCATTATTCAGAACTCATCACTTATAAGCCCATTTGCTTACTGAGAAAAAGCTTTTGTACTTTTGCTGCGAGTTTTTTTTTTAAATTTGAAGTTAACAAGGTAAGTCACTTGCTTCATGTGGGAAACAGATGTGTGCTAAAAAAGGCAGTTCTCTTACTAAGGAAAGGATGTAAATAAGGCATTGTTGTTATAGTAAATGTATATGATGTTCAGAAATGCCTATTGTCCCAAGGCAGTAGAA
Source organism: Toxostoma redivivum (assembly GCA_013397375.1). Taxonomy (NCBI): domain Eukaryota; kingdom Metazoa; phylum Chordata; class Aves; order Passeriformes; family Mimidae; genus Toxostoma; species Toxostoma redivivum. Next base: position 150,076 of record VXBI01007052.1, on the reverse strand, counting down.
AATTTCCCCCTCTGGATTTCTCTGTCTGCCCCAGATTTAGTTCTTACCCTGATAACTGAGGTCAGTTAAGTTTCCCATAGAGTGCCCATGGTGAAGGAGTGTCTGCTTCCTCCCTTTGCTTTTTAATCTTCTCCAGAGTAAGAAGGCTCCAATTTGTATAGAAAAACAATAGCAATCCCTCCTTCTCTGTGACTAAATCCTCCTACCAACATATTTCCATCTGAATACTCTTAAATGTTAACTTGCACCAATCAGATGTTTGTTCTCCCACACAAGTGAACATGACTAACTATTCTATTTATCTGACTTCAGGGGTTTTGTACTCTGGACACTGACTGCAGTATCTGAGTGTCCTCTACATCCTTCAGTGTTAAAAAATTGAAGTCACTCTGTATTTCATTGTATAAAGATTTTAGTTGGAATTCTAAGGAATTATATTTTCATTATCATGTTGGTAAGCATTAGGAGTAAAAATATGCATCAGTCTAGCAGTGGCTGAAACGCCTGAAGGGCTCTTACGGATTCCATAAAGATTTTCCATGCTTCTGGTATATATTCTGGTTAAAAATTACTCATCTTGAAAGTTAGGGTCAGGGTTTCTGAGCAGAAGTGTGGTGTACACTTGGCAGCCCCTGGACAGATGAGAGGCACAGTAGTGCTGCTCACCCCTTCGGGTGCTGGCTTTTTCTGTGGATGAGAACAGTCTTTTTGCTGCACTGTAACCTAGGTGTACAATGTCCCTGACATCAACTCAGTCAGTAAGAGCTTGGTGCTAATAACACCAAGCCCATGGGTTCAGTCCCTGTATGGACTGTTCACTTAAGAATTGGACTTGATGATCCTCATGGGGCCCTTCCAAACTGGATTACTCTATCATGTTTCTGTTATTGCAGCCCTCTAGACATGGCCTTGGTGTGTGAAGCCTAGAGAAGTACCAGTAGCTGTTCAATCCTGTCTGAGAACCTGACATATATTTGATTGATGAAACCTAAGTTCCTGTAACTGTTTTGTTATCATTTCCTTGGTTAAGCAAATCAAAGTTACTGTGGTTATAAGCAGGAGTTTCTAGTGCAGAGGTGTCTTGTAAAAGGCCTCTATTTCCCTATCTGCATTTAGTCCTTCCTATCTAGTTACTAAGGGTCTATTTTCTTTAAAGAACCCCTGGGATATGATGTCATTGCTCGTTACAGAGGAAAGGCTCATGAGAAAAGATGGGTCTTGCATTATGCTCTAAAAATAGTAAAGGTCACTCCTGTCAACAAAAGATAAGATTTTTCAAGTTAAGGAAAACCCCATGTAATCTCCCACAGACAGAGCACACAAAACCAAGGCAAAGTGCAGGAAATACACCAACAAAGTCCAATTGTGGGAAAAGGCATTCAAAGTCTTAACACTATGTTAGTGAGAATATCTTTTCCATAAAACATTTACTAAAATACAAAGTTTTCTGATAGAAACTATACAATAATGCTGTAAAACTCTTGGCTTTGGGAAAGGCTCAATTCAACTAGAGCCAAAGAAGAACTTCTTTGAAAGTAAAATCGGAGTAGTATTTGAAAGTACTCCAAACAGAATTATTGGAGTTCCTTCTCTCCTATGAAGAGAATGTATCAGTGTTTCAGTTTTATTTCCAATGAAACAAAATATCTGTCAAGTTCTGCTGCCAACAATTTCCCAGAATGAGCTAGTATACAAAATTCATGTGATTAGGAAAAAAACCCCTAAATATCCTTATTCAGATACCCAAGGACTCCTCAATCAGCTCTTCAGTTTCTGAAGCAGTATAAATAAATGAATTTTAGATGAGGTGGGAGAAAGACATCAAGTAAGGATGTCAAAAAAACCCATTGAGGAGTTTTTAAACCCATGAACAATCATGATGTTAATTTTGAGCATTAAATATGGGCTTAACAAACTCAGTAGCATGCAGTTGAACTTTCCTTCAGAGCAAGACAAGTGGAGACAAGTAAGGACCAGACCATGCTCAGTGAAACAGTGTAATAGCCTGGCAGAGAGGAAGGAAAGGTGTCTGCAATACTCTGTGTACAGGGCTCTGTGAAGAGCAGAGGCAGTGGGAATGAAGAGGACAGAATGCATTGGGAATTGGTGAAAATGCCACCAGAACCCACATCTCTGTAGACCACAATTGGGCAAAGGTGGGATTCTGCACAGACACAGAGTTCAGTAACAAGGTCTTAAAAGTAGCTCACATGCCAGCACTACTATGGGCCCATGTTAGTACCTGAAGGTCTGAAGAGTCCGGATATTTGGAGGGATGAGAGGGAGGGAAAGTTGTCTACTTATGTTAGTGCAATGAACCATGTGCTACATGGCTTATGCAAAAACTCCTCTCCTAGGCTTATTTGACCTTCACAGTGTGAAAACTTATTTTGAGTACAATAACCTTCCGATAAATATTTATTGGTATTATATATCAGGTAAACAATTGTAGGCATAAAAAAGAAAATGTTTTACACATATTTTAATGTCTTTTAAAGTAAAAAAGCATGGTAAAAGCAAAACAAAAGCAAGTTTCCTGTAAGTTTACTATTTCGTATGACTGGGAAATCAGTAGAAGTAGAGAACATTTTTCTGAATTTGGAAAAGTGACTGTAATTTTTGACAAAAAATATCTGAGTATAAAAGTAATTTATGGCAATTTTCAATTCTAACTTCTCTCCAATGATACTTGAAGGTATTGACTGCTGCTACTGATTTCTGTGGATACTGCTTTTCTAGAATTCAGAGGATTTTTCAATAAGAATGATGGTGACATTTTTATTTTCCTCCTAGAAAATTGGTTATAAATGTCGACATCAGCTAGATATTACAAAAAAATTTAGCAGCAAAGAATAATTTTCAGAATTCCAATTTTCTGGGTATGTTTTCACTGTTGTAATATTCTAAGGTTTGTGTATACATATGTGTCCTAACACATTTTCTCTCTAATGTCCCAAACTCTGGATGAGTTTGCCCCATGAAAGTTTTCCTTGACTTAAAAATTGGAAAGCAAACCATTAGCAAAGCAGTGTTAATCAAAATAGTGAATCATGGACTTTTATTTCTTTTGAGCATAAGGCATACAATATTACTAGTTTCTTGGAATTCTAAAGGCCAGCAGGAAAGTCAATAATTTGGTGGTTCTAGAGAAATTTGCCAAAATAAGCATCTCAAAGGTTTTTCTGTCAGTGCATCTGTCCTGAGTGTTATTTCCAAACCAGTTTATTTTAGTTTCTTTTTGGTGACATGAGAAATATTGACACTTCTGAACTTTCCACCCCTCCCTGTTCACTGCAAAAGTAGCTAAGGCATAGATAGCTGTATGCAAATTAATGCAACCAGCACAGCCTGGGTAAAGAGAGAAACACAGTCTTTTGTTCTGTGTTGTTCTGTTTGGCTGTCATAAACCTTGTGTTGCACGTTCTAATTATTGCTCGGATGCTGAGGATTTTTGGCCAGAAGTTATGCTATCAATTTCTACATGGTGGAAAATATATGCTTGAAATATCTGAAATTGAATTTCTTCTGCTTCTCATTGAGGGAAGACATCAACAACAACAACAGCAGCAACAACAACAAACCTAGGAGTGAAGGCATAATGATAGATGGAGATAAAATTTAAACCAGGCACATTCGTTGTATTACCTGGGAAAACAGAATGGCATGGTTAATTTAAAAATATAATTTGAAAACTGAGAACAGAATTTCATTAAAAATACTGCTTTCTTCTTGCTTTCTTATTCCTTTTGGTTTCTCTTCACGAGCTAAATATACTATGCTGTTTTATGAGTTGATAGGAACTGTTTATAAAAATGAAGAAGAGCTATGAAATTATTGGAATTTGTATGGGATTTTTCAGGGTGGCAGTGCTCTAAATAACTGGTATAATTTTATACAGGTATGACAATGATCACTTTAAAAAAATAGCCAGCTAATGCATATCTATACAGGTTTTTTAAAAATATGTTAGCAGCTGAAAAGTGAAATAACTTTCCTGGGATTTTAAACAAGCTAAAACATAAGGGGAAGTTCAAGAATATCTTTCCATGGGTCACAGGAAGTTTATCTATTAATAGAGTATGCATTTGTTTCATAGCTAGCAGACTGCAGAAAACAACTCTTGGTGCAGAACTGCTGTAGAGAAAAGGCAGAATGAACTCGTGCAAGTTGTACATCTACACCAAACTTCTGTTCCTAGGGCTGGAAAAGTCAAATTAGAAAAGACATTACCTTTTGAGATTTTTCTTCTCAGAAACTACTGAGAATTTTACAAATAAAATCTCAATTCTGCAAGCAGCCTGAAAAAAACCTAGTCAAAAGTATGAAGTTTCAGTAAGATACTTGCGAGCAATACCAAGATCTTGTATGAACTAAACATCTTCACACTTACTTCCAAGATGATGAAGGTAGCAGTTCAAACCAGATGCTAAAATTCCTATTTTAGTCCCATTCTATATAAGAAAATAATTAGAAGACAACTAGGTCATCTATTGAACATTAAAAAGAAATAATAAGTACCATAACAAGTAAGGAATGTTTTTGTGTTATTCATGTGCATAATTCATTTAAGAAATTGTAGCTATAGAAATTCAAAATCCATGGACTGTCATTTTTTGGTAACTATAAGTTTAGTTTTGTGCATGGAAACTTCCTTATTAATATGCTGGGGTTTTTTTGTCAATTATTGTACAACGTTTATGAAGAACAAAGGGCTGCTGCTATAGATACCTATATTAACATAATGGCCCTTGCACCAGTTGTTTATGATTCTTCCAGTCAAACCACTCACAACATTGTAGGGGCAGAATATGCACTTGGTGATTTGCTTCCTTTAATGGGGTGTTAATATGTTGACTATAACTTTTTGCTAATTACTCAATTTGTCAAACATTGCCTTGGGCTAAAAAATAAATAAATCTGTCCATGAACATTCACATTTCTCGAACTGGTTTCACTGAGGGAGTAATTTAGCTAAAATTTCCATGTTTCTAACCTCTAGTCTTAATGGGACCTGCCAAGCATGTGCCCACCACCGTACTCCCAGAGTGCCACACCATGATCCCTCCAGAACTGTGTAAAGGGATGTGATTGTTGATGTGCTGGGCTATCTGGCACACAGTGTACTGTGAAAGAGAGTAGTTTCAACTGTTTTTATGTTTCTCATGGAATTTTCCATACCTGAGGTACCTTGAAATCATCACTTCCAATTTTTTTGTTGAGGTTTAAAGAGCATCACTTAACACATGCAATTAGGTCTCTCAGCTTACCTTGACTGACCTTTAGGAGGAAGAATTTGCTTTAGAATGACACACCCCATTTTAGGTTTATCTGAAAATAAAAATATCTTCCAGTCTTCCCTGTAGCCAATGAGCAAAGAATTTAATGACTTACGATGCCCTTACTCACACTGCTACATTCACAGGCAGCTCAAGAAAATGTTTTTCTTGCATGGCAAATTATTGCAAATAGCAATCACATGTTGTAGGTGTTTTATAATTAGTGGTGACTAACAAACATAACCCTTTGGCTTTGATTTCAGTTCATTTTATCATTTTTATTCACCAAGAGACACGTGGACAGCTGTATCTCAAATCCTGGCTCTTGATAAAATCCATGGAGAGAAGATCGGAGCTTAAGCTGGGAATGCAGATGTTTTCTCTGCCCAGCCGAGAGCTCTGCTCTCCAAAGGGTGCATCTGGGAAGATCAGTCAGAAATGCATCAGCAGCAATGCTGGCTGCAGTACTGGGGACCTGGGAGTCACCAAATTTTTTGTCATAACTGCTCAGAGCCCCTATCTGGGAGCTGTGCAAGAAGCAGAAAAGCCTGGGAGCTGGTAGCATGCAGCTGCATCATGATTGCATACATCCCTGGTAATTTGTTTGTCCGAGATGGGAACTGCCTTAGCGTGTTAAGTGCCCTCTCAGCATGCTTCAAATTAGTAACATTTATGGCAGCCTCTCTTGCTGCAAAAATACATAACAATTTTGGCGTAGAACAATAATACACAGATGTGTCCTATGACTCCTAACCCCTTTGCAAAATAAATAATTACATAAATTATACCAATGTTTCAGCTGCTTTGAGGATTTTGTTACCTTGTTATATCTTAATGTCCTGCTTTCTGTCTCGGCTGAAGTGGTTAAAATCTCACTCTGCTCCTAAGACAAGAATCAGTCAATTGTGGCAATGTACAATTCATGTCTGACAGAGGTGTTCAGTGTCATTAGCATACATATCAATCCAAATCATACAAAAAATTTCTCAGTTGGACAGGTAGAAACAACAAATTCAACTGGATGTCTAAAGGCAAATAGGGAAATGGAGCGTGTCTCCAGAATGCTGATACTGTCCAGACGTTATGTGAAGGAAAAGTGAAATACAAAATAATGTTATTCTGTCCTCTCATTCTTCTTCCAGGACCATTTGTAGTTTTTTTGCTTGAAAGTCTTTCATCACATGAGAGAAGTTCTCAATCCATCCGGCATGTGCTTCATGTATCTTGGGCAGCGTGCTTAAGTTGTCCATGCTCCATCTCTTTTGGGGGAAGTACTACATTCCTCCTCTCAGGACCAGAGACTGTCTTGTTTAATTTTAGTCTTTTGTATCAAAATAAGCACTATATCATCTATCTTTATCCTAGAATTAGCAACTTACTTCATTAATGTGTATAAGACTTGCAGGCAGAAGGTGATTAATGCTTGTTACCCCCCCCCATCAATTTATATTAGATACATAAATATTGTATAGGAAAACTAACCTTAAATTCTCATCTCTCTAGAAAATTCAAAGACAATCCTGATTACATCTCAGCTAGAAGTTATTGAGCAAATCATGTCTACACTGGAACCAATCCAATTGCTTAGATTGCTTGTTGCTTGCATAAACTGATCGTCATGCCAAATAGAGCAACATTTTATGAATGTACTAAGTGTTATGTAAATAGATCAGAGTCAAATGGGTAGAGGGGCATTTTTTGATGACAGATCAGTAGTAGTGCATTTCTTAGCATGAAATAATACCATTTTGCTGAGAGCTTTGTTGTCCTGGCAGTGTCTGATGCACATTCTTTGTATTATCAAGTCAATTTAAGCTCCTAATATTTTTATTTCTGACTCTCTCCAACAACCACGTTCTTAATGTGTGTTTTCTGCCTATGTTTCTCTATGCTACTTGCAGCTTCAAGTTTGGTTTTTATCCTCCAAATTCTTATTTCTAAGTGCTTAATCAATGTCTCACAACGTTTCTCAAAATAGAGTTAGTTAAGTGTTGGGAAATGTACCCAAACCCATCCCAGCAGCTGAATTACTCCGGAGTTAGGTATTTGCAAACTCCTTTACTCATGTTCACCTTGAAACTGTTAAGGTGCTGATCAAAGATTTTGTTCAAGTTCTCAGAACTTTTCATAAGAGGCTCATAACTTGCCTTATTTTATTAAATCTTTTAAGCAGTGTATTAGATGTACTTAAAGAGTGAGTGAAATGTCCGAATACCTGGAACCTAAAATTTAAATTTACAGTCAAGCCTCTCTTCTCAGAGTTGAGTTTAACTACATTTACTTCTTTCTCAGTGTCACCTAATGTTTTGGTAGAATTGAATATCATTTAATAGATAGCATTCAGCATGTAATATTGGAGCTACCTATAAGCTTGATAGAGGTAAGAGCTCCTTGAGGCCAGACTGGCTAGCCTCTGTATGGTGCTAATAAAGCTGTGAAACACTGCATGTCTAAATTAGCTGTGCAGGCTAAAACTCTCCTTGGGACTTACTCAGTGAACGTTTATGCCTCAGAGAAGCAGTCTTTGATCAGATCTCTGCTATTGGGAGACCCCATCCATGGGCTGATGGAGATTACCATTTGGCTGACCTCTTTCAACTTAGTTTAATTTTTCAGAGAAGACTCATTTTAAACACTGAGCCCCAACACCTCTGGGGTTATGCAAACCTGGTCTGGGAATCCATGCCAGCTGCTACAAAGAGGGCTTTAATTTACCACTTATTTTCATGAGCTTTCTGTTTGCTGCCTACAAATACACAATGCACAGATTCCTTGAGGACAGAGTTTTCTGGATGGATTACATCCCATGTGATATGCTAGGCTTCTCTACCTCTTTGATCTGCTATGGTGCAACACAGGAGTAACTAGCCATGGCAAATCATGGCAGACAGGCTAATCAGGGAGCATGGAAATGAAAATCAGAACTTAATGCATTTTATTCAGTGATTTAATACTAGATGAAAAACTAAAGTGTTTTGATAAAAAAAGTTCTCAAACTTCCATTTACTTCTTTTCATTTTCTTTAATGTTTACTGCAAAAAGCTCCATGCAGTTAGTTTCCTCATCAAGAAACAGAGGCAGTGTCAGTATTAGACATTCCTTGCTTATTTTGTTCTGTTGGACTTCTTTCATCATCTTTTGGAAGAATTTCTAGCTTAATGTGTCTCTTAGTACATATTTCTTCCCAGATTTTTAATTTATGCCTCTCGTAATGAAGTTCTTGAGAGTTTTCAGCAGCATGTGACAAGAGTTTCCTGAATACTAACCTGGGGCTGTGTCCTTTTGTGGATCATGGTAATTGTGAGATGACTTACAAGAATGTTAAGTAGCTGCATTTTGCTTTAGGAAGCATACCAAGCTGTCATTTCAAATCTGTGAGGAAACATAGGCATGTTACCATGCACCAGTGCTTGATTTCAATACTTCCCACTAAGAGGAATTAGTCTGGATTCTGTACCAAATGAAACTATCCCTCCTCTGTGGTAAAAAATGTAACAACACTACTTCCGGTGTTTCCCTGATTTTAAAAGTAAATGCACAGCCACAACACCTGCATATCAAGAGGGGTCACAATTCTGGCAGCAATATCCAACCTCACACTTTAATGCTCTTTCCAGTAATGAGGTTGTTGCAGTAGATCTGATCTTAAGTTATGTTATTATGTTAGTTTACAATACATGATGAGGGATGAAGAGGGAAAAATCAGTATGATCATCACAGTATAGATGCAAAATCTTCCATATCAAACCACTTATTCAAACAAACATCTCTAAGCATTTGTCTGCTGTTGTGATGTTAAACTGCATATGCCTCATGATCTAGCCTTTCTAAATTACTCTTTCAAATTCTTAATACAATAAAAAAATCTGTAACACAGAAGTGTATTAGCTCCTTAAATATACTGGGAAAAAAATGTATATTTGTACTATAGTGTCCATCCAGTGGTTGTTTGAGGAAGTCATAAAAGCACGTGAAAACACTGTCAGCAGTATAAAAGAGCCTTCCCCTCCTGAGGTTAATTGAAATGTAAAGAAAATGTGGTCTGTATATATTTATAATATATTGCCCAGTTTCAGTCCCAACATCCAAACAGGTGAGTTTAGAAAAGAGGCTCTATTTCCATTTCCTGTGGAAAACAGGAATGCTGTATGGATCACAGCATCACAAAACAGGTGAGATCAGATCCAGCTCTGAAAGTTGTTTAGTCCCACTCCCACCCCACTGCTCAAAGCAGGACCAGCTATGTCACATTGCTCAGGACCACTTCCAATCAACTTTTGAGCATCTCCAAGGAAGAAGACTAAAGACCTGTGGGGCACTGTTCCAATGTTTGGTCACATCCTCTAGTCCACCTGCATCTTTATGTATTTGACTTCATGCTTACTGCCTTCTGTCCTGTCTCCACTCTCTCAAGAACAGATTCCCTTTCCTTCAGTCTGTCTCTCCCATCCTACCAGGTCTCTACATACACTGATAAGGTATCCTGAGTCTTCTCCAGGGTAAACAGCTCCAGATCTCTCTGTCCCTGTAGAGCAGATGCTCCAATCTTCAAGCTCTTAATCTCTTTCCTGGCCCTCCACTGGACTCACCTCAGCAGACCTATGTTTCGGTGAGCACAGAACTGGACACAGTATTCCAGGTGTGCCTTGTCAATGCTGAGCATAGGGAAAGGATCACATCCCTCAATTTGCAATGCCTTTCCTAAAGCAGCCCGTGGTGCTGTTGGCTGTATTTGCCCAAAGGGCTTGTGTTCACCTTCAGATTTATCAAGAGCAGAAAATCAAGATTTATCACCTTCAGATTTATCAAGAGCAGATGATTTTCATCTTGCTGAGATCTAATTACTAAATCAAAGTAGAGGTGGTACTGCCCAGGTTTATCACACATATAACTCACCATAAAATCAATCATTGCTGCAAATACTGAAATAAATGTGTGTAAACAATACAAAACTGCTTTTTAGCTAACTGTAAACTGAACTGTTTATGCTCAGTATTACTCTTTCAGGTGTTAACATCTGCCAAAACAACCCGTTCCAAGCATATAAGGTACACAATAGTTTTAACTACTAGGGTATTTGGATACAGAATAATGTAAATTATTGAATATGCCTTTCCACAAACTGTAATTTATCTTATGAGTTTACCTAGAGCTATGCCAAATCACTTTTGCAGTGGAATCTTGCTTTACTCTCTTGATATCAAAAACTAAATATTCCCTACTTGTCTATTGATGGTGACTTTCCAAACTGATTTCAACTGAGCCACCATCTAGCTATTTAATATAAAAATAGGAAGAGCAAATGTGGGAAAAATATCTTCAAGAAATATCAACATTATGTGTTATGCTATTTAAAGCAAATCTAAAAAGTGGAAAACCAAAAGCCATTCACAACTACCCCACACACACTTTAAGAAAGGATAGAAAGAATATTAAAATGCATTTAATTTTTGAAAAGAAAACCCACATGAATCTACTGCTTTGGTGTGGTAGGGTGGAGAGAGTATCTCCTGAACTTTTCCTCCTCTCAAGAGATGGCACCAACAACCAGCTGGGTACCCCTGGCCCCCAACACAGGTGAACCTCAGCATATACTCATGCTGCTGCAGAGAGTTTCAGAGAGACTTCCACCTACTTCTTGCATTTAGTTGTCTTGGTATCTTTCAAACAGAAATAGAAAGGGCAAGCCCACACAATTTGTGTAGGGAACATAGGCAGATGGATAAGGGTTGAACTGCAACCTCCTAAGCTTGGTAGCTTGAGCTCATGGTGCAATCTGTTCTGTGAAACATCCTTTCTCATGTTATTTCTGGCTGTTTCTGCAATGCGTCATCAAATGCTATTCATACTACGAAGCACAATGATTGCATTGCTCTTTAATTCCCCTCAAGCTTGCCATGACTGTTGATTAAACAGTATGTGGGCTATGATTAGCTTCAATGCAGAATACAAAATTGACTCCTACCTGCTCAGGAGGATCACCATAGCAGACAATGCTCTGTTTTTTTTCTCTTGAACTGTGCCATCAGTTCTAGGATCATTAATGTAATATTCACGCAAATATAAACCTGAACCATTGAAAATATAGAATTTGTTTTCTCATTGGTCAGAATCACGAAAAAGGAAAGTATTTTAGACTTTACCTCAAATTTCAAAATCATTTAGTCTTTATAACTGTTGCTATTACAGTGATACTTGCATCCTCCTTTCAGCATTTCCCCATTCTTCTCCTTTCCCAGAGAAATACCAGACAGACACCAGCTCAACAAGTTCTGCTGTGACTTTCTGGCTTCCAATAGCTTTGGCCTGCGAATATCCTTGGTATCTACTGGCAGAGCAGCTTATTCTGGCTGCTTTTCTTTTAGTGTCTATCTCATACTTGGTATCTAGTTCTCATGACATCTGTAGAAGCTTTCAACAAGACTTGTATCAAGTCGCACTAAAATTTACATTTTATTAAAACTAAGTGGCCTGTTCAATGGATAAGAAAGGGATTGGGCAGTCATATCCAGAGGGCAGTGGGGGGCAGCTCAGTGTTCTGATAGATATTGCCAACAAGTGATGTCTCTTGGGGGTCCAAGTTGGGACCAGTGTTATTTATTGGCATAGACATCAATGGCATAGACAAGAGAACGAGGGCACCCTCAGCAAGTTTGCCAATGACACCAGGCTGAGTGGTGCTGTTGAAACTCCTAAAAAGACAGGATGCTATCCAGAGGGACCTGGACCAACTCAAGAAGTGGGCCCGTGGAGCCTCATGAGGTTTAACAAGACCCTGTGCAAGGTGGTGCACCTGGGTCAGGACAAACCAAAGTACCATCAATTTAGCTGGGAAATGAAGGGATTGGGAACGCCCAAAAAGAACCTGGGGGTTCTGGTGGGTAAAAATCTCAACATGACACAGCCATGTGCACTTGCAGTTCAAAAAGCCAAACGTGTGCTGGGCTGCATCCAGAGCAGTGTGGGCAGCAGGGCCAGGGAGGGGATTCTGCCCCTCTGCTCTGTGAGACCCCACCTGCAGGGCTGCATCAGCTCTGGGCTCCCAGCACAGGAACAACATGGACCTGCTGGAGGGGGGCCAGAAGAAGGCCATCACAAATATGATTATCTCCTGTGAAGACAGGCCGAGAGAGTTGGGATTGCTCAATCTAGAGAACAGAAAGCTTCAGGCCACCTTAAAGCAGCCTTCCAGTACCTAAGGGGAGCCTACAAGAAGGTTGCAGAGGGACTGCTTTTTTAAGGTTATTTATCTATAAAAAAAGGCAAAATGGCTTTAAACTGAAAGAAAGCAGGTTTAGATTAGCCATTAGGAAAAAATTCTTTACTGTGAGGTTGATGAGGCACTGCAACAGATTCCCCAGAGAAGCTGTGGATGTCACACCCCTGAAACTGTTCATGGCCAGACTGGATGGGGCTTTGAGCAACCTGGTCTAGTGGAAGGTGCCCCTGTCCCCTGCATCAACCACCAAAACAGGAGAACAACATAAGAGAAACCAGTGGCTAGAAACGAACCCACATAAACTGAAGACAGACACATTTTTAAACATTAAACTCATGTTTTAAACAGTGAGAATATTTAATCATAGGAGCAAAATTTCAAGTGTAGTGATAAATGCTTAATTTTCTGCTATCTTCAAACACAGACTGCTTTCCTGGCATGTATTTTAACATGTACAAACTGTATGTCAGAGAAGGGCAAGTTATCCTTTGCTCTGAGCAGGGATAAGGGAGAGAAATTTAGTATTTGCAATATAGGGAGATAAGGGAAAATTATGCTCATTCTTCTTTAATCCCAAAATATGAGTGTGATTGCATGCACAAAAGTGAGCACAAAATGTCTGACTTGGTCATTTTTATGCTGCCAGTATACTTGGTGGGTACATATTTTGATTATGTGTATTCTTTCATTGCTTTACTGGGGTCACAAAGTCACTCTACAGTGAACCCTCCCCCCTCTCCTTAGACCAAAGGGAAGACCCTCAGAAAAAGGCACCTGTTTTCAAGAGATTACTAAGAATTTCTGTCTCTTTTTAAAATGTCTTTTGAATCGTAAACTCATCCCAGTTCTGGAAATTCGTTAGTGGTTATTTATTTGGTGTAATGGCTCAGCTCCTTTCTCATTATTAAAAAATTCCTTTCGTCTGGACTCTGTAGAATAGCTTGTGTTTCTGTTATGTTTGCTGCGCCAATTTTTGAACATGACTTCTGAGATCCTGAAATGTGCCACCATATTACAATCAGCACAGTGATGATTATTGGCAATTTTCACTGGCACTGAGGTATTGCAAAATACAGTATTGATTCTAATTATTGTCTGTAGCATTTTTCACACTAGAATCCTAAATTTTCTAGGCAGAATAATAACACTTCATGGAATGGAAAGAACTCTTTAAGGATCTACTTTCCGTTAAAGCCAATCTTACTATTTTCTTCTTTTCATCTCTCCTTTTAAGTTGGAACAAAACAAGAATTTTTAGTTTTTAGGACAGGGCCTTGTTTTCTGAAAAAAATGAAGTCAAATAACTAAACATCTTTTAAAAAGACACGCATTGAGACTGACTAAAGTCACAGCTGTTGTTGCATTGTAAGACTAATGAAATTCTGAAAATCTTAAACTCCATGAGAAATGGACTTTTCAAAGTGGTTTTAGGAAGAGATAAACAGGTTTACATTATTCTCTTATGGCAATTTTGCTAAAAATCAAGTAGTTTCCTTCAACTAAAATTACTTTTGTTCCAACAAAAGAGAAAAAAATCAATAAAATAGAATTTAAGCCAGCGCAAATGGCTTAAATTTTAATAAATTATTTTTAAGTCAATAGATTTATCCCAATTTCTATTAGTTAAGGATGAAGTGGAACTGTCCACTACTAAAAAATGCCTACTTTACCTCTTTTAAGTGACTGGAGCTGCTTAGAAAACATTATATTCTATTACTTTTCAGGGCTACATTTATTGCTGTGTTTGCCTCAGCTGGATATTCTAACAATGGTATGGGCTGTGTGTCCAGCATCAAAGTGTGCTGCCTGCTTTTGATTATTTCTAACATTCACTCTTTACCATTCTGCCTCTTAGCCTTTCAAGGAGATGTTTGAACAAAAAAAATACTGGTTGTCTTCAAAAACTCCCTGTCACAAACACAAGCAGGCCTTAAATCTTGGTAGCAGAGGGAATCTACAAAAGAGGTACAGTATTTCTCTGAATCCTGAATTATGTTTCATCTCATTATGTGTATATGCAATGGTTACAATGTGAGGGATGAACATTATGTGTGTGGCATCTCATGATTTAATGTTTTCTTAACTTTCCCTTCTGTCTTTTAATGTTTCTGTGTACTTCATGAAGTTCCCATTTCCGAAGATTTTCATCTCCAAGAGCCACATCAGCCATGCAGTAGCAACAGTTTGGAGAGCCACAAGGAGAATAACTTTTCATCAGGAAGTGATCTAGACCTCATTGACAAGTGCTAATTGCCAGGAGCAGTTGAGTTGAAGGGATTGATTCTCCACGTGTTCTAGATATCAAAAATGTGCAGTGGATTCTTGGATAAAGTCTCATCAAATAGGTGCCAGTTTCCAAGAAACAAGTGGAAGAAGCAAAAAAAGGTAGCTTGGAATTTCTCTACAATGAATTTAGCACAATTTCTTAGTGATGAGTTCTTTCACCATACATCAAATTCTGTGTTCATTTTTGGGCCCCTCACTCCAAGAAAGACACTGATGTGCTGAAGCAAGTCTGGAGAAAGTCAACAGATCTGGGGCAGGGTCTGGAGTACCAGTGCTGTGAGGAGCAGCTGAGGGAGCTGGGGGTGTTAATCCTGCAAAATGGGAGGCTCAAATGAGACCTTACCACTCTCCACAGCTGCATGAAAAGAGACTATAGACAGGTAAGGCTTAGTCTCTTCTCCCAGGTAACAACTGAAAGGAGAAAAGGAAATTGCCTTAAGATGCAAAAGGGAAGGTTTAAATTAGATAACTGAAAAAAAAATTCACAGAAAGTTTTGTAAGGCATTGGGAAAGACTTTGCAAGGAAGAGGTGGAGTTATCATCTCTGGAAGTGTTCATAAACCATGTGGATATGGAACTTGAGGACATGGTCTAATGGTGAACATGGTGGTGGTGCTATGTTGACAGTTGGATTTTATGACTTTAAAAGTCTTTACCAGCCTTTATGATTCTGTGATTCTTCTACTTATGAAGCAAGTAACAGCTTCTCCATCTCAGGAGACCAGATCACTACAACCTTTTCCCATGGCATGAGCAAATAAAGGAGATAGGTGACAAAAGTCTGCTTTGACATGGATGACAAATCTTACCCTGCCAGTTGTCTCAGTCAATAGATACTTTCTGTGTGTAATGTACATAGCATGCAAGGATTCTCATAAATAAATGAGACATTCATGTTCCAAACCTACTCGTCCATGTATTGACTTGTATACATCTGTAATCAACCTGCATAAAAAATTAAACTCACTGCTTCTTTGCTTCTTCTGCAAAGAATACTTTAAATATATGATGGAAGCAAAGCAGAGGGAAATTGTAACATGCTCTCCAGACCAAAACTAGTAGTTAGTTAAGTTCAAAATACATCTTTATACTTTGGTGCTCCAGGAGAGTGTTGATATAACTGTAGACTTAGGGCACAACAAGTACTCATGACTATTGTGATATACATTTGTTTGAGGAAATTTTCCCTACACTTGCACTGAAGTGTAGCCTCCCACCTGCCAAATAAATCCTGCAGGATGTCACATGCAAAGTGTCTGTTTCCTGACAGACAGTGCCCTGTGACCCTTGGCAGCAGGAGCCTCTTTCCCTTCAGTCTTACTGTGTCCTCTCTGGGTGAGAGTTGAGAATGTTGCTCCCTTGGAAGGTCTTGGACTGAAGCCCCAGGTAGGAAGGATGTGATGTGCAGAATCTTTTGTCAGAGATAAAATGTAATTAGCCTGGAGGATGTGTGAGTAAAGGAAGCTTACAGGAAAATAGAATCACATGACTCTGATGAAGCATTTAAAAGCACTTGTCTCAAAAATAGGATAAAGTGAATTAGAGTGCAGGAAAGCTGGAATCCTTGAGCACAGCCTTTCAGTGTAGCCCAGGTCTCATAACTTATCAAAATGTATCTTTAGCTTCTGTGAATTCTCACAGATAGAGTGGTTGTGATGTCTTTTCTGTCTTTTCACATGAAGTCATAGCAACTGCAAATCTAAACTGCACTTATTTTGAAGATGTAGAACAAAAATTATATTAGTACACCTTTATATAGTGTACCATGTCTGTATAAAATTTTGAGTAAGAATAAAGTTTCAATCTGTCTGAAATTAGTATTTGGTTTTGGTATCAGTGATTTTTGGGATCATATCTGGATTTTTCATTTTCAAATATAGCATAATTTGCTTATTGATTTAATGAAGTCAGACTCCTCTTACTTATATGGTCCTTCCACAACTGAAGAATATATTCATTTCTATGTTGAAAAAATTTAATTGGAAAAGTTTTATCTTACCAGATTTGCAGGTCGTTGGTGATTTTATGTATTTGTTTCAAGTGATTTTATGACAGAAACTGACACTATAAGTAGACAATACACAGTGCATTTGAATAAAAATGTAATAAAAAGACAGGCAAGAAAATGTATGGAATAAATTCAAAATTATTTGGAGTAGAATGACTTTTCCCAGAAGGTCAGCTTACAAAATTCATTTCACAAGGGTTATTTTTAGCAATTTGCAAATTTCATTTGTTACAGCCAATTTAGATGTAATATTAAAATTGAAAGTAATGGCTGCAGCTTTGTAAACAGGAAAAGTCTGGTGTAGTATCACAGTATGACATTATTTGGGTTAATTATGCCACAAACAGAACAGAATTTTGGCCATACAAATTGATAGCAATTAAAGATATAAAACTGATTTCAAAACATGTTATTTTTATCTAGTAATATTTATGTTTGCTTACATCAGTGCAGAATCATTTTATTTCTGCTCTCTCTCTCTTCTGGTCTTTTGTTGTGAAATTAAAGAGAAATTAAATTGATAAAAATACCTCCCAGCAATGAGTTCAAGTGACACTTCAGGGATTTTCTGATACCAATACTATTCAGATAGCTATGTGCCACATTTCCTTGAGCAGATGAGACAAATGAAATTTCTGCAGGATTATTTACAAGGCCTAAGTAGACCAGAGC
Organism: Toxostoma redivivum; assembly: GCA_013397375.1. Taxonomy (NCBI): domain Eukaryota; kingdom Metazoa; phylum Chordata; class Aves; order Passeriformes; family Mimidae; genus Toxostoma; species Toxostoma redivivum. Next base: position 132,615 of record VXBI01007052.1, on the reverse strand, counting down.
TGCTCCCTGTGGACCCCCATTTCCTCTGCATGTTGAAGCTATGATTAGTGCGAGGTTGGAGGGGAGCCATCCTCACTTCAGGAAGCCAAGGTGACCAGGCTCTGACCGCAGTGCACCCTCTCCCTCACGGCAGATCAAGAGCCATTCTGGTTTGCTCCTAGCTTCCTCATCAGGATGTAATGATACATCCAAGCCATGAGCTACTTCCTTTGATTGCACCTCCTCTGCTAGTGGTTGGCTAGATAAGGGATATTATAGAGCTTCACAATCTCTTTGATGGACACAATTTATCAAAGGGACATCCTACCCTTCCTTGTGCAAGTAAGAGTACGTGGGGCTGTGTACGTGCTCCCAGTCAGGGGACACGGAACTGTCCAGGCAGTTCTGCTGCTGCTCAAGACATCTCTAGTGGTGGTACAGCACTGGCACTGTTCCCAGACTTGGCACCAGCAAGAATCCACAGCAATTTTTAGAATTACATGCTACTTGATCCCTTAGAATTTTGTCATTTGCCACATAGATAGCTTAGGCATTGCTTATTTACAACAGTTATAAAAATTATCCTCATTAGTGATCACAGCCGCTCATTTTAAAAAATGGCACTGAAGTGCCTTAAAGGAATGTGGCAAAAAGGCACAGATATCACACTGCATGATAATTTACATAGAAGATAAATTGTCCACAAAATTTACAATTTAAAATCCCTGGCTCCCAAGTTTATTTTTGCAGCCTTAATCTGTTTCCATTGACAGTATAGGGCTCTGTTCGGTTCATGCAACAGGGATGCATGATACCCGCTTGAGAATTATGTGAGACAGCATCTAGGTCCAGGCAAGGGAGGAGATACTGAGAAAATGCTGGTTTGCAGAAAAGGCAGTCTTCAGGACATCAAAACATTTTCAAGATCCTAACTGTATACTTTGGCAAAGGAGTATTTAAGAAGGAAGCATAAAACAAACATTTTGCGTGTGTTGTTTTCTGGCTTCTTTGTTCAAGAAGATTCTTTGGTGTATCAGGGACAGTATTAAAAAACAAGGAAATGCTGACTGAGAAATGAGAAAGTTGGGAGTGGTTGGTACCACAGGTGCACTGGAAGTAGTAGGAAAGGAGAAGAGGAAATCTCCTCTCATGATTTATCATTTAAAAAAAAGCCTTTTAGAGTAAAGTGACAAAATTCTCATCTTCACCTCTCTCTTCCTTTTTGTTTTTAACTACATATGACTGTACAAAATCCTAAAAAATTGTTATCTTAAAACCTGAGGAATACACAAACTGGGTACATGTGGGTTCAGAGATTCCACGCTGTCCAAACCCAGCCTTCAGGAATCTGAAAAGATATGTACTCTGTAAGTGCAGCAGGTTTTGGCACTGCATTATTCATACATAAAGAGTGCTTTTAATTGCTTTTAGACTTTCAGTTGCTAAGTTAGGGCTCTTCAGGGATATAGCAGAGCTGAAATGGGGGTATATAGATACTTTTTCAGTGCTCTGGTCCCCATTTCTATATGTATTCTAAGATATCCTGGATAGAGATGAATACTAATCATATGTAATGATTAGGGTGGCAAATAACTAATTATTTTATTCTCCACTGAAAAGTTGGAGTGGGCTGATGTTGAACTGCTACAAATTAAAGATTGCTGTGATTGTTACTTAGTACGTGCATTTCCTCATATTCCAGTTTGTTATGGCAACAATGGAAAGAAACATGAGGAGATACTTCCTGTACCCTAAATTTAACTTCCATATGTTTCCTTTTTTTCTATATTTCAAAATCCCTCTTTTTGCTTTTACTGTTCCTGAGGTGAAGTTTGATTTTATACATTGTTGATAACACCCAAATTTGAAAGAAACACAGTCTGATGTTTTCTGCCAATTTCAAACCTGGTTTTTATTTTGAGAAAAGTACTGGATAAATTTCAGCTTATATAGAATTTTCATTCCGTTCCAGGACCATTATTACATGTATTTTGGTAATGTCAACTCATTTTCATAGTGTCTTCTTTTTCTATAAAGATCCAGATAATGTGGATGTCTCCTCTAGTTATGCAAGAATAAGAAAAATATTGAGCATACTAAAGGGTTTGGGCATTATCCATTCTCTGTTGGACAACTGGAGGTTTATTTTAAATAACAGATAACAGTTTTTCACTTTGAAGGTGGTTGAGCACTGGACCAGGTTCCCCAGGGAAGTGGCCATGGTACCAAGCCAGAGTTCAAGGAGCATTTGGACAATGCTCTCATGATGAGATTCTTAGGGTCCTGCAAAAGGCTAGCCATTGGACTCAATGATCCTTATGGGTTTCTTCCATCTCAGCATATTTTAGGATTCTATGACTAATCCTCAGTGTATCCTGGTAAAACAATGCTTCTTTCACTGGCAAGGCAAATGGATAGTGCATGCACAATAAATATTTACTTGTTCAGGGGTCTAGGAGTCTGACAGGTACTAACATACTGTTATCAGTTGTCTGTTGTGATAAATCAAGTGTCAGTCTGCATGAGCTGTTTAACATCCCACCTGATTAAATTCTTAGACATATAAAGATGCTCCACTCCAAGCAGTTTGAAGGGCAGTAAACTTGTTTAGAAGTGAAAGACTTAAGTTCACATCCCTGTGACACATCTGCTCCTCTGTTGGCTATTCAGCAGTGAGCCACTCTTGGACTCTCCTTGGAGGAGGCCACAAACCTCCACCTGGCAAACCCAAAGCTATCTCCTTTCTAGTCAAATAATGTTTACATATTTCCACATAACATAACAGTTCCAGAAGAAGGAAGACCCATAAAAGAACTTGTTGATCTCTGTAGGAAATATGTTTGAATCTTCTTTGTGTCACATAGATGTAATAATCTTTGGGCTGTTGATTATTTGCAAAGGGAATTTCTTTCCATTTTCCAATCAGGAAAGAGTACCTTTCTTGGGAACAAAAACACGTAACATTAACAACCTGGATATGGCTTTTTTTTTTTTTTCAGTCTCTATCTACTTCCCTGTAAAGCAGTAGGATACACCATGGTCACAGTATTCAGGGTCACAGACCATGTCTCTGATCCCAGATGGAAAACACAGGCCTATGGACAAATATTTTTAATATTCATTGAAATCTTCTTGTGAGCTAATTAAATTTATGTGTTCAGTAAGGTTTTCTGAAGAACTTCCAGGCATCACAAGGGAAACTAATGGCAAATACAGGGGTAAAATTACCTCATATCCCACACCAGGTTTGACGTTCAGTCTCTGACTTATTTCTTCTTGGCAGCAATACAGATGCATTTTGGCAATGTGAATTTTAGTTTTACTGTGCAGGCAGGCAACTGATAGTTCAGCACAAGTACCTGACAGGAGCTCAAAACTGTTTTGGTTTGCAACAACAGTTGGACTGTACCTGTCTTGTTTTGAACCATCACTAGCAGTGGTGGGGTTTTTTCCTCATCTGAAAATAAATAAATCAGCAAAATACTCTTTACAGCCTCCTCAGTTCCCCACTACAGCTGGCAACCATGACCTGCGCAGTTTTCCTGAATTCTGTCTCAGGGTGGGTGTAAAGACAAGGAAACTGTCTGTGCAGTGGGTGTTGAGCTCAAAACTTGTGTAACTGCTCAACAGTGTCACAAATACCACCTGTTTTCTCCCTTGGGAACAAGACCAGGTGGGCAGTGGCTTCTACTGAGCAGAGTTAATCCTTTATGTAGCTAATCAACTCTTGAACTTTTGCTCCCCGAGAAAAAAAAATTAGAGAGAAGGAAATGCCTGGTTAGGCCTCATTAAACAGTTGCTGCCAGGCACTGTAAGATCATGGATAATGAGGACCTCACTTTTCAAGGAGTTGAGTATTTAATTCTTTCTGCCTTTCTGGTCCAAAGATTGGTGCAAATATCACCTATCTGGAGTTTTTCTAATGGCTACAACAAAAGTGTGCATCCGATTTTACCTTCAGACTGGTTTATGACCCTTTTCCTACCCATATTCTTGTCAATAGAATCATCTTTCTTGGCTGTTTTTTGTCCAAACTGCTGGCCTGGGCTTTTTATTTCTAGCATATAGCTCACATGGATGTGAAAAGACCTGGCAACTGCTACAATACACTGTTTTTGCTTACTCAAGGTTGGATTTATCTGTTTAATTATTATTTTTAACCTCTAACTATCAGTTCTTCCTTCTGAATCACTTGAAAGAGATTTCTTCTCTGGTTTTTGTCTCCTTTATCTAGCAAGACTTTTCAGTCCTTCAAAAATACATGTGTTTGTTTCTCTTCTTTACTCCTGGAATAAAGAACAGCTACAAACAAGTGCTGAGATATGCATTCAAGGAAAAGATTAAATTAATCTTTCTAAAGAAAATGGAAGAATATGGTGACATGAAGTCTTCAAAATCTATAAGTATTTACCATCAGAAGAATGAACTCTTTAGAAGGAAAACATTTATCGGCATCTAGTGGTGGTAGACACATTAAGGTTTAATGCCTACTTTAAAATGTTATCAATAAATAAAATAACACCTGTCAATCCACCATCCTTAAAATTAGCACTGGATGCCTTTTCAAATGTTATGGCTTGACACAGAGCTTAGTTGAAGAAGGCACCAGAAGTGCCTTCTCTCTACATCATCAATTACTTATGAATTGATCAATACTTATTATGCTCACATTAGTGTCTCTAGTCTTGTTTCCTTTGGAAAATTTGGAATTTGAATGATGTGTTTCTCTGTTTTCAGTCTGTCTAGATAACCAAACTTTGGTAATCTCTGTGGTATCACTCATGGGTTTTTAAATGCAGTCTTGTGTTTCAGAGTTATTTTAGAGGCACTGAAGTTTGCCAATACCTTATTCAAAAAACAGTTATCTACTACTACTGCTGTGAAATAGGAAAGAGGGTGATGTGGTAGATTGACCCTGCTTGGAATTCTCTCTCCCCTCTTCCTTCCTTCCTTTGAGCTTTTATTTCTGACCAGTCACAGTATATTATATTCCTTTGGTAAGTTTAGATCAGTTGTGCCAGCTGTGTCCCTTCCCAAGATCTTGCCCACACCCAGCCCAGTGAGGGAGGAAATGGTGGAGAGGCAGCGCTGCTGCTGTGCCAGTGCTGCTCAGCACCTGCCAAAACATGGGTGTGATACCAACACCCTTCTGGCCACCAAAACAAAGCACAGCACTGGGGGGCTGCTGGGGGGGAAATGAACTCTGTCTTATCCAGACCCAATACAAGTTTTTATAGCTATGCCATTTCTCTTCTCACACTCTGCACTCTGGATTTCTTAATGTTGACATGCAATCCTGAACATAAGCATCTTCTCTTGAGAACTCCAGATACTAGATTATTTGACAGATGGAAAGAATTTGATGGGAAAATGTCTAGAAGGAATGATTCATCAGGAAGGATTAAATGACAGTTTAAAGTGAAGAGGATGAGCCTTTTTTCTACTTGAAGTAAAATCTGTGATCAGGAAGCTATAGGTACAGAGTTAAATAAAAATGGAAGGGCCTCTTAGTCACAATTTCTATCTCCTTATTTTAATAAACTGAGATCAGTAGCTTGAATGGATTTTGAAGGATCATGCTGAAGACCAGAGAAACAGTGCCTATACCAAATGCTAGCATGTGTCTCTGTGGGTATAGCACATCTATTCCTGTTAGGTTCTGTTGCTCCATATTTTGGTCATATTCCCATTTAAGACCACAGCTAAATACACTGCACTGAAGCAATCCACAGTAATGTTAATTATAGACTCCAGTATTGCAACGTTTATTTCTAAAAACAACAAAGATGTCAGCATGATAATTTTCTATTATTTCAACTGCAAGTCTAATCAGAATTAGTCTGTTTTCTTTCACCTTCTCTCCTTTTTCCTCCCCCTTCTCCTCCCCAGTCACAGTGATTCACTTCTGATCACCATGCAACAGAAAGAAACTGCAGAAAATCCTTGAAGAGCACTTTTGTTTTCTTGATGTTTCGGTTTTACTGTGCTTAGGATCCAGCACTGATAGGTGGTCACAATTAAGCAAGAGCTAAATTCACTCACAGAACATTTACAAGATTGTACAATCCCAACAGTCCTTTGAAAAACTCTTGAAAATATTAACTTAGGAGATCATAGGCATGCATACTATATTCAAGAAATATGTAGCAAAAACTGGCTCTTCAAAGACTAATTTCAGGGCAAACATGCTGGAAAATCAAAGTGAACGAATGTTATAGTTTTGACTTGCCAATTTAAATATATTCATTTTCTGTTGTGAGACAGAACCAGGAGCAAAAGAGCAAGGCAGGCCCATAACTTAAAATGGTATAAAAAACTTTATTAACTATACAAAGAAAAAGAAAGAAAAGCAAATTCAGAAAAAGATCTTCAAACCACTCTTTCCTCCCCTCTCCCAACCTTCTTAACAAGACAAACATATAAAAAACTATTTCAGTCAGTTCCCAACTTAAACAGTCCTTTTTTTTCAGTTCACTTTGGAGAGAGAAATTTCCTCTTGTAAGGCCATAGGCACTTCTCCACAAGGAGGGGGAAAAAGCCAATTCTCTCGTGGTTTCACTTATCATGATTTGCATCCGCCCGGGGAAAAGAACTTACAAATCATGAGGCTCCTCCCATTTTCACAGCTTTCCCAAAGCCAAAAATTCTCTTCACNAGGAGCAAAAGAGCAAGGCAGGCCCATAACTTAAAATGGTATAAAAAACTTTATTAACTATACAAAGAAAAAGAAAGAAAAGCAAATTCAGAAAAAGATCTTCAAACCACTCTTTCCTCCCCTCTCCCAACCTTCTTAACAAGACAAACATATAAAAAACTATTTCAGTCAGTTCCCAACTTAAACAGTCCTTTTTTTTTCAGTTCACTTTGGAGAGAGAAATTTCCTCTTGTAAGGCCATAGGCACTTCTCCACAAGGAGGGGGAAAAAGCCAATTCTCTCGTGGTTTCACTTATCATGATTTGCATCCGCCCGGGGAAAAGAACTTACAAATCATGAGGCTCCTCCCATTTTCACAGCTTTCCCAAAGCCAAAAATTCTCTTCACCTCTCTTTCTCTCTGTTCATGCTTCATCTCCAGAAACAGAGATTCCCTTTTCTCCTCGGGGCGAAGGATTCCCAACACAAGATGCTTTTTGATTAACAATCTATCAAATGGAACATCTCCAGCCTCCCATGTCCTTCTCCATGGTTTATAGGAATATACAGGAAACACTTTTTACTTTGAAGGTGACCAAGAACTGGCACAATTTGTCCAGGGACGTTGTGGAGTCTCCATCCTTGGAGACATTCAGAAGCCATCTGGATACGTTCCTGGGCAATCTGCTCTAGGTGGTCTTCCTCAAGCAAGGGGCTGTATCCCTTGCAAGGTCACCTCCAAAGGTTCCTTCCAGTCCCTTCCTCCCTGTGAATTTTAGATTCTGAGATAAAGATGCTACAACAGATTGAACAGCATGAAAGTAATGCAAGATTTCTGCTGTTCAATTCTTGGTTTCTGTTTACTCTCCCAGGTTTGTGAGTAAAGTTTTCACTTAGAAAATGTTATTTAGTTGGAGGTAATTTTTATACTATGTATTTGCATGAACAACAGTGCTTAGCTGTCTAGATTTAACAGTAGTACCATTAGTTTACAATACAGAATAGGCTATGTTTTATGGTAATGCTAATATTTGCTAGTGCTGTGTTTGTTTTGTTCCACTACAGCATTATAATTTTGTTCATTCAGTCTGTTTGTCAACAATTTTTGTTTTAAATAGGTCCTATATGCTCAGTTCTACAAAGGTCATTTTGGGAAGGCGAACCATATTAGTTTAAGTGCTGATCTATTTATATGCAGCATGCAAAGATTTGGATTTTCAATGTACCCTTTTTATTCATTTTAGTCTAGTTCTTTCTTCTTATATGTTTAGGATTTTTGTTTTTCTTTTTTTTTCCAAAAGCTTTCTGTTCAATACACACAGTATTAATGCAAAATACATTCTGTATAAAGAAGAAGTTTCTTTTGTCTCCAGCACTCCTAGAATGTCAGCAAGAAATTTGACATACAGGCAAACTATTTTGCCACTAGAGAAGTAATTTTTTCACATGTTGTCACTTTCTTTCACTTTTTTACCCTTTTTATTCCCAGAGATCTGTAAGCCTGCACACTTTCCTGCATTTATTTTTAAAATAAATCACTGGTTAATTTTCCTCCTGCCATTTCAGCAGTAAGAGAAGGAAACAGACAAAACAAAATTTTCTCCCTGATATCATCTTCTAACAAGTCTTTCCAAGTGATTGACTGTGATTTTTCTTAAAATTCATTATAACTTTCCTCTACCTTGAAAGTCTCTTTTCTCAGCTTCTGTGGTCTTGAAGGTCTTTACTCTCCTCAATTTCTTTTCATCTTCTCCTTATTCTAAGGATTCCTACAATATGAACCCCACTGAAAACTGATTTGCCAAAGGATAAAGAGAATAAGGCTATTGGACTGCCCTTTTCTGCTACCATTTTTGGCCCTGCTGTCCCTTGAGTCCACAGGAGACAGCACAAGAATCAGATGTTCAGCAATTTCTGCATTGAAAGTTTTGGGGAGCCATAGCCATGATAATGCAGCTGTTAGGGTAATTTTTTTTTGCTGATTGTTTTATGTTTAGAGCAATGATTATATTTTCTTTTAACGGGAACATTTCAGCAAAACAAGTTTTTTAAGCTGGCTTTGCTTGGAATCTGTGTTTAGCTTAAAAGAAATTAAAGGAAACAAGCAAATGGTACCAAAATTCAGGTGTAAGATGATAGCAGCTATTCACTCTCTAGCTTCTACAATTGTTCTTTTTCAATTTCTTCAACTTAGGCTTTGCCATTGCCAAGGCAGAATTTTATTTTCTGGACATATTCTATTTTCCACCTATAATTGCAGTCCTTCTAGTTCTTTTACTAAGTATGAATTAAAACAGCTCAAATCCTACCATAAATTGATTAATCAGGTTTACAACCCAGACCAAAAAAATGTGGCCTTCATTTGATTTGTGTCTTGCTTAATCCATAGTGTCTTCACTCAGTAATTTTTTATTTCCTTCTCTATTGCTTGTGCTTCTGGTGTCTCTGCCCAATAAAGCATTTATAAATGCATAGTTATACCTTTTTAATTGCACTGGTAGTTCAAGCAGAACTCCACACCTTTGATTTCATTAGCAAACATCACAAGCTGCTAAACACAACTGTTACCTGTGATCCTGAGTCAAATTTTATTTAAAAAGAATTCTGTAGCCTGTCAGTCTCAGTTTTTCTAATTTGTCATATATGATCCCTCTGTATCCTACAAATCACTTCGGCAATTTTTGACTAAAATAGCATTGCTGAATTTCTAAGTAAGATTTCAAATATAAAGAAAAATCATAACCCTTTTTTTTAATTTAGGGAAAATGAAGTATGTTAATCTCTCCATCTTTATTAAGTTTGCCCTTTTTTAAGATTTCAGATTTATTTTAGGCAGTGTGACATTTCACATCTTTTTTTTTTCTTTTTCTTTTTGTCAAACACCAAGATGCTTTTCTATTATTAAAGTACTTTTGCAAGATTCTCATGATATACAGAATATCTCATGATATACAGAGTACCCTGAACATCATCAAAGGCTCAAAACACACAGCTAATTAGAATTTAATTTACTAGGAACAAACACATTTGGTTTTGGTTTTTTATTGGTTTGGGGTTTTGTTTTTTGTATTTGTTTTGTGGTGTTTTTCCCACAAAGGAAGAAGGAGAATGTGCTCCATGACGCCTTGGCAGGGGTAGCTGAAGTGCACACCCTCCTTTCAAGGGAAAGGTTGCAGAATGAAAGCTGATTTGTGCTGAGTAAAATCAACACTAATAAAAAAACCTGGTGGTGGTGTAACCCATGATGTAACCCACGCCTTCCTCATGTCTGACTTCTGCTAGTTACTACACTTCCTAGTGTAAGTTCTGCACCCTTAATTATACAACCTGACAACTGGACCAGGATCAAACCACATTCCCCACTGTATCATTACAGAAAGATATATAAATCCTGCTAAAGCTCTGTAAAAGAGAGTTTATTCAGAAGCTTTTTGGAGGGCCTCTTCAACATAGACTCTGAGAGTAAGACAAAGCTCCTCAGTGATGGACACTTTGATAGCTGGAGGAGTTGGGGCAAGGACATTGACCTTAGAATATTTTTGGAGTATTTCAGTTTTGTGCTTTTCTTTATGATTTGCAGAGCATCAAACTTCATTTTTGGTGACAAATTTGTAGCATTCATTTTTTTAATTTAAACTCTAGGTTTCTGCACTTAAGGAACATCAGCTCTCAAAATACACTTTGCTGCCTGCACTGCAAGCTGCAGCTCTTAAAGAGCAAGCAAGTAACCAGCAGATATGTCATGGATCACATTGCCTAAAACTTGAAGTGAATCTGTCCAGTATCATTAACAGAGATACAAATGATATCTAAAACAGTTAGAAGGGAACTTCTTCATTATCCAATGGTTCAAAAAATATTTCCCAGCCGTGTCATGTTTCACTTTGCTTACAGGTTTTGCATACTGTCTTTATTAATTTAATTATGGATTTCTAGTAGTAGTGTACTATTTTCATAGATGTACTATGAAGAGCTACACTGAATATTTTCAGCTAAATTTTTCTGTTGAAAGGTGTTATTGCAGTCTTTGTTCTGCAGCATGAGTTTCAAGGACAGTCCGCTTAAAGAACAGAAAAAGTATGGGTTTTACTTGGAAACTCCACATGTAAGATTTTGAATGTGCTATTTTCTCTAACTACTAGAGCCATTATGAGAGCTTAACATAGAAAAGTGCATGCTTTCTGCTCTGAGAGGAAAATCAAGTTTTCTATATACCCTAAATTTGACTAAAAGTTCTTCAAATCCTCTTGAGGTTACTGAAAGTTGAAAAGTAGAGGAACCAATTTAATTTCTACCTTAATTTTTACACAAAATATTAGAAATTGAGATTAGATTAATAACAAAGAAAATTTATTTATTTACATTGTTTCTCTTCCTCCTGAACTTTAGTTTTGCTGGGCTTAATGACCTGTTAAATTGTACAGAACTGCAGCTTTATAAAACATCAGCAATTAATCTGGTCACATACATTAGTCAATTATTGCAGCAGATTTTCCTAAAACATGCTTTGTGATCAAGGAGCAATAATTTCCTCAAAAAAATCCTGGACAGGAAATCAGACCATTCAATGGAGCCTCCCAGCTACAAAACCTGATCTATATTTTAAAGGAAACTCTAAACAGAGTGTTAATAAGATATATAAATAGGGCTTTACAGATTTCTTGCTGAACATAAGGCTTTGGAAAGCTGTCAAACACTTGAAAACAGAGGAATAAATATACTCCTTAATTATTTTTAGACACTTCTCAGATTCTTAAGTAATAAAAAATACATGCCACAGTATGTGCTCAAACTGTGCCAAGTACCATACCAAGCAATGTCAGAGCAAGTTCCTGCATAGTAGTTGGGCCAGTTATTTCAAATCATTTCAACATTAATTGACAGAATGTAGATTCATTAGAAAAAACTCCCAAACACATTCTTAATTCCTTGAATTGCTGCAATGTGAGAAATTCTTCACATAACTTTCACACCCAGTCACACAATCTTTTTTTTTTCTGTAAGAAAAGTTGCAGTGCAATCAACATTAGGTGCCTGATTCAAAATGCTTATGGATATTCACCCCAAATAAAATAATTCAGTAATATCTGCTTTCTGTAAATACACTACTGAGTCACTTTACTGGCAGAAACATTTTCAAAAGCTAGTGGTTTAAGTGAAGAGTTTAAGGGACTATTTTCAAGACAATGTTGTTTTTAGAATTACTTAGAATTGGGGTTTTAACATATATTCTCTTTTAATCCATCCAGTGAACAGAAAACAAAGTCCTGATTTCCAAGATAAGTTCAGGTTTTCAGAACTAATTACATATATAAAATTGCTTATGAATTTTTACATAAATTATTCAATAAAAAATGTTAAGTCTTGAAATAATTGCAAAATTCTCTAAGCCAGCTCATACATTCAGTGACCGGAAATAATCTCTTCTTATTTTATTGAATCGAGTAATATTTAATGGGATTAAAACTGAAATCTATTTTATTAACTGGTGGGTCTACCTGTCTCTTAATCTCTCATTAAGAGATCAGAGAAGAGAGGAGATGGTCTGGAAAACCAAACAGAAATGGGGCAAAATATAGGTTTATCATCTTCTCCTCCACAGAGACAAGAGCATAATAATGCCTTAATTCTGGTTTTTCACACTTTCTCCTTTGTTCAATATTTCCTCATGCCCTGAAAGGGCTGTGGCACTGAAATACTCTGAGGATGCTTCTATGTATCAGAAAAGCCTTCCAGAAGCTGTTCTGTCACCCTGCAGAGCTTCTTCTCCCCTGTGATGCCCAAAAACCAGGAGCATTTTTGATGCCATTTCCATGCACAGGCAGGTAACATTTTAAAGATCTTTTGTACCCTCAGTGATAGAAATGCAGATAAACAGGTAAATTTCTAGTCCAGTCTCCTCTGCCTAGCAAGCACACAACTTCTCCAAAGAGAGTATCTGCTGCACATGAATGCAAAATTATTCAGTCACAGATGAGTAAAGCTGAGAAGAGGACCAGTTAGTACAGTAAAAATCAGATTCTACCTAAGTTTGTCATTAATAAATTTATTTTTGGGCCAGTGGTTTATAAGGAAGGTGACATACAATTTTGACTATTTATTTTGATTATTTATTTTGATTATTTATTTATTATCTGTAGTCTGTCTTTGACCCTGAGTTGCCATAGTACTGAAGAATATTGTACAAATAAATTCTAAATCAGATATTTAATTTTATAAAAGTTGAAAATTAATCTGGGAAGGCAGCTGTTTTCTGCATCATAAAGGACAGGCTGATATATAATTGCTGAGTCACCATGGGATGCTGATAAAAGTGATTGAACTATGAAATCAAGAACACTATTGTATAGTTGTTACATAATTTATGTTGTTAAAATCACAAACTGTTGGTGCTACTTCAAAACAAATCAAACAAATTCTATTATTGGTAATCACCCAGTTCACCAATAACAAACATATAATTTTAACTATCTTCCAAAAGCTAACATAAGGTTCAACAGCCTTAAAGTTTCATTAAATTTGTCATGTTTTATTTGGCATAGGTGAAATTCTGGACACCAATATTTACACTTTGAAGTTCTAATTCAGATTTCTTGTCTGAATTCACCTTCATTTTTTGAGCACCTGTCAAAATGCTGGAGGCTGACCTCAAGCTATGTTACTTTTCCGTGTTTGTTTCTGGCCCCTTAACAGAGTATTTCTTCTACTGGCCGAACTCATCTGCAGGCAATGTACTCTAGTGTCCCTTTTCTTTCTCCTTGGCTTGCTTATTATTGTCATTATGCTTAAAGAATTTAGCTGCTTCAGCTCCCATTGCAACTTCATTTCTCCTCTTTGCTACTACAAATAAAACTGAAATCTGATTTTAACTATTAAAAAAATTATAACTGCACAACTATGTTTTTTCTTGCAATTTAAACCAGTCAATTAAATAAATTTGAAGGAATCTCTTGTACAATGTCTGAAGAATCATATCCTTTTGTTAGTAATTGTCTTTTACAGAGAAAAGTGAGTGAAAATGTCCAAGCATCAACCTTGAATTGCGTTGATCTGTGTATTCTTCACTCCTTTTTTTCTCTCACTTACCTAATTTTCACACTGACTACAAGAGTCTCCACTCCAACTGTTTTGATTATGTTGAGTTATGCAGAACTGTGAAGTCAAGGTCTGTAGCGCCTCCAAATCCCTGAGTAAAATAAATGGCGTAAAGGAGGAGTAGTAGGGAACTCATGTTATGGATTAGGAAAACCAAATCCCTTCATCCTTGCATTCACTCATGGAAATTCATGGCCTATAATTACACCCTGCTTCTACCTAGTTTCCATTACTCATTTATTTCTAGTCTGCTCAGAATCTGTTTCTAATGAATACTGGAGCTCTTTGCATGGTAACGTATTAAGAGACAAAGCAAAGAGACATTTCCTAGGCAGAACTGAACAAAATTGTAATTGGTTAAAACAAAACCCCAGAAAAAAAAATAAATTAAATCTCAGTAAAATGAAAATCTATTACATAGTCCAAAAAGTGTTTGTCTATTGTTTAACACTGATGAAAAACACAATGGTTAGGTTTAGACTGGGAAAAAATCAGTCATAAGGAACTCAAAAAGAATAAATTGTGAAGCTAAAATTCTTTCATTATTTTCTTATTCTCCGTGGAAATCAAATGCTGTCTCTGAAACCTCTTGACTTTTTGAGAGAGTAATTAAATGTAGGAGATTTATTCATTGTTGTGTATATAGTTACAGGTACTAAAGCTAGCTAAAAAGCCAATAAATGAGATACTTTTAACGAATACTGTTAATTTAATTTTCAGTAAGAACTGTGAAAAAGAGATACCAAAAGAATGAACTCTTGGAAAACTAATCCCTGTGAAAGCTAGTTAACCCTGCTCCTTCAGGAAAACCTCTATCTTTCTTGTACATTGTCATACCCTGTGAATCCTCCATGATGCTCTTTTTAGCTTTTCTGAAGATATATTGACAGAAGCTGCGTGATGGATATAGATATTGTACAACTTCATTTGCATCTAATATACTTCACAGAAAAAGGCAGCCTTACTTACAGGAAATACCCTGCTTTGTTCTGCTTCAGATAGAATTAGGTAGAATGAAGCAAGGAAGAAAATGCAACTAGGTTGAACTTATATCAGTCACACAGAGTAGAAGTGAAATTAAAATATGCCTTACCATCTGGATCAGTCCTCTATCCTGCTGTGGTCGATTGAGTTGATTCAATGATTATTCAAATTCATTTTACTTCCAACAGAATACACATGCTCAGAAAAAAAAAAGTTCTGTTAACAAGGACAGAAGCTAATCTATTATACTTATCCAGCTACTTTTTAGTCTGTTTTGAAATTCAGTTGAATACGAATAAGAAAAGTTGCTTAAACAGAGATATCCTACAGGGCAGAATCCTGACTGTGCACATGTACTTACTCTGGGACCTGCATTCAGGTTTCCAAGTCAGATACATTCCTGATCTACTACACACAATTTCCAAATATCAGGCACTGACTGAAATAGTTTTTAAAAGTTTTAATTTTAAAAAAATTTCATTGCTCAGACTATTTGAGAGTATAGAGAGCAGGTAATCATGGAGGAAAAAACATATAGACAACACATAGAAGAATTTCAGCGATGAAGGTGAAATAAATCCAGATGAATATGAAATATTTAAAATGAAAAATCATCTTATTTATTTGCTTGTTTTCTTTAAGAAAGAGGCTGAATTTTATTGTCTTATTTTAAAATATGTCATGCAAACTCTCACTAGACTTCAGCTTTCTTTCATTGAATAATTTTTGCTTTATGTATGTGCATACCAGATTTATATTCCATGGTCCACAACAGCCATTAGATTAAAGTGTTTATAAGGCGAATTTATAGTGAATTATTAAAAAGTATTTTCCTAAAAATGGAGAGAGGATGAACTACAGCAATAACTGATGGCAAGTTGCAAACTCTGAAGACCTCTGCATTCCTTCCAGGAGTGTTGCACACCAGTTTAGTGTATTGCATGGTTGCAAGTCTTCAAGAGCAGAACGATGAAGGGAAACAACATTAAAGGGAAACTGTCCCTGTTGACCTATTGTCTTTAAGACTGAAGCAACTGCCCCTTGTTCAGCCACCACATGATCTTATAAAAAGTCCCTCTCCATATTTCTTGTAGGCTCCCTTCAGTTACTCAAAGGCCTCAGTTAGGTCTCTCTGAAGACTTCTCTTTTCCAGGATGAACAGCCCCAAATTTCTCAGCCTTTCCTCACCGGGAAGGTGCACCACCCTTCTAATAATTTTGTTGGTATCCTCTGAATTTTCTTCAACAGGTCCATGTTGTTCCTGTGCTGGGAGCCCAGAGCTGATGCAGTACTGCAGGTGGGGTCTCACAGAGCAGAGCAGAGGGGCAGAATCCCCTCCCTGGCCCTGCTGCCCACACTGCTCTGGATGCAGCCCAGCACACGTTTGGCTCTCTGGGCTGGAAGTGCCCGTGGCTGGGTCATGGTGCATTTTCATACTCTCCAGTCCTTCTCAGCAGGGCACTCTTGATCTGCTCATGCCCCAGCCTGGACTGACACCAAAGATTGCTTTGATCCAGGTGCAGTACTTTGTACTTGGTCTTGTTAAACCTCATAAAATTCCATGGACCCACTTCTCCAGCTTGTCTAGGTCCCTCTGGGTGCACCCCATCCTTCAGGTGTATCAATAGCTTGGGGTCACCTGCAAATCTGCTGAAGGTGCGCTCAATCCCTTTGTCTATGTTACTGATGAAGATATTAAATAACAATGGTGCCACTGAGGGCAACACTTGTCAGTGATGTCCATTGGGACTCTGAGGTCTTGACCACGACCCTCTGGATGTGGTCATCCAACCAATTTCTTACCCATCTAACAGTCCACCTATCAAACCACTCTTTTCCCAATTCAAAGAGTAGGTTGATGTGGAGGACAATATCAAAAGTTTTACAGAAGTCCAGGACATCCACAACCCTTCTCTTATCCACTGATGGTGTCACACCATTATAGAAGGCCACTGAGTTGGTCAAGCAAGACTTACCCTTGGTGAAGCTGTGCTGGCTGTCCTAAATCACCTCCCTGTCTTCCGCATGCCTTAGCACAGCTTTGAGGAGGATCTGTTCCATGATCTTCCCAGGAAAAGGCATGAAGCTGACCAGTTGATTGTTCCCAGGGTCCTCCTTCCTACCCTTTTAAAATATGTGTGCAGTGTTTCTTCTTTTCCAGTCTCCTGGAACTTCACTTCACTGCCATGACTTTTCAAATATCATGGAGAGTGGCTTGGCACCTACAGCTGGCATTTCACTCAGGACTCTGGGATGCATCACACCAGGTCCCATTGACTTATGCACATTCAGGTTCTCCAGGTGGTCACAAACCTGATCTTTACTTACAGTGGGAGAGACTTTGCTCCCTCAGTCCCCATCCTACTGTCCATCCACTTGAGAAATGTGCAGAGAGGCTATCACTGAAGCACAAGGCAAAAATATTGTTATCTCAGCCTTTTCCTCATCCTTGTTACCAGTTTCACAGCCTTGTTCAACAGGGGCCATTACTCCTTCTTTGACATTCCTTTTCTGGTTAGCATAGCCATAGAAGCCACTCTTGGTGTTGTGTCCTTTGCCAAGGTCAGCTGCAGCTCTGCCTTCGTCTTTCTCACCCCATCCCTACACAACTGTACTTCATGTCTATACTTTTCCCAGGACATCTGTCCTAGCTTCAACCACCTGTGCATTTGCTTCTTTCCTTTTAGTTTCTCCAGCAGGTCCCTATTCAGCCATGCTGGTCTCTTTCCTTCCTTGCCTGATTTGCTCCTGGGGACTGTTAGCTCTTGTACTCTGTGGAAGATTTTCTCCAAGATTTGCCAGCTCTGTTCCACTCCCTTGTATCTGAGGGCAGTCTCCCAGGAGAGGCCACTGACCATCTCCCTGGAAAGCTGGAAGCCTGCTTTCCTAAGGTTCAGGGACCTCATTTGACACCTTACCTGACCCATATCCCTCAGTACTGCAGACTCCACCAGTGCACGATTGCTGCAGCCCAGGCTGCCTCCAGTCTTGATGTCCCCAGATAGCTCACTGGCACTGGTGACCATCAGGTCCAGAAAAGCAACCCTTCCAGTAGAGCTGCCTATTATTTGGGACAAGAAGTTGTGCTCCATGCATTCCAGCAGTCCCCTGGATTGTCTACAGCTCACAATGCTTCATTGTTAGCAGATGTTGGGGTGGTTGAAGTCCCCCAGCAGGACAAGGGCCTGTGAATGTGATGCCTCCTTCCACTGGAGCAGGAAGGTTCCATCCATAGGCTCCCTTTGGACAGGCAGCCCATAGTGGATCCTGACCACAAGGTTCCTTTTTACCTTGGTCTCTTGATTCTTACCACGGGCTTTCAATATGCTCATGGCTGTTCTCCAGACACAACTTTCCACACTCAATCCCATCTTGATGTAGAGGGCAACCCTTCTGCCTCTCCTTCCTCTCCTGTTCCTTCTGAACAGCCTGTACTCATTGATTGTCATACTCCAGTCATGGCACTCATCCATGAAACACAAGTTTCAGTAAGGGAAAAAAGGTCGTAGCTTTCTAGCAACATGGTGGCTTCCAACTGATTGTTTGTTGCCCATGTGTGTGCATTGGTGTAGAGGCACCTCGAAGATGACACCTTAATTCCTTTGAAATAATTCTCTGGTATTTTCTTGTTGGCTTCTATTACCTCAGCAGTCCCTGAGTCATGTCCACAAGATTGCAAGTGTGTTTCAGAGTGGCCAGCAGAGTTCAGAGTTAGCAGGGTGTAGCTGCATTTTGCTGGGTGTCAATTTCACTCCTAATACTGATATGCCATGCATAGGCTTATTTCTGCCTATGTTATCTCCTTCCCCTTCAAACCTAGTTTAAAGCCCTCTCAATCAACCCTGCCAACTCACAGGCTAAAATCCTTTCCACTCTCTCAGACAGGTGAACTCCATCTCTGTCCAGCATCCCTGGAGCTGTATGATCCACTGCATCATTGAAAAACCCAATCTCTTTCCTTTTACTTTCATCTCTTTCCATTTACTTTTACTTTCACCCTTCCAGATCCTTGTTTCTGTTTTGTTTTTTTTTCCCCTCCCAACATTCCCTTTAAATCTTCGGGGCAGATTGTAAGCATTGCTCAGAGAAACATTCCCATGTTGTTTGAAATGCTTAATGTGACTGCTCATTAGTGGTAGCTTTTTTCACAGTCTGATCAGTGTGATTTACCTTGGTTTCTTTTATGAGAAAAGTTACTGATTTTATCTCTACAGCCCACATCAGTCCTTAGCTTATTATTTCTCCAGAGAGGAGAAAGGCAAGAGAAAGACCCTGAGTGCTTATTCTCTTCCATTCTCTGTAAAATAAAATATTTAGGCTTCTGACATAACAGTGAGATGCAGCTGATAAAATACAGAGGCTTACATCTGAAATAGTTGAACTTTTTTGTCCAGGTGTAAAAAAAAATAATTTTCAGGGTACAACTCATCCCATTTACTTCCCACAACTCATTCAGAAGTAAACTTCTAAATGAGTCAGATGAATCTCATCTTTAACATCAGCAGTTACCCAGACACTCTGTTTTGAATAAGTGGGCTCAATCATTAACTTTTTTTCCTGATATTTCTTGCTTTAAATGTTCTAATTAAAAGGAGTTAAACAAGTTATTCCATATCAGAGAAAGTCTCCATACTTCCATACAGGAATTTTGCATCCTCTGTAACACTCAAATTTTCACAGGGAGTCACAATAGAAAGTAAAAGTTGTACATGTGTGGGCATATAATCAGATCAGCCTCATGTCCTATTAAGTGTTGAAGAGCAGAATAGTAAAAAAAAGTAGACACACCAGTCATGGTAAGTTGCCATTTGCACAGAGCTACCAGCCTGGATCACAGCAAGCTGCTATGTTATAAAAAGAAAAGAAGAGATTACATTTCAGTGACCAGGATTCTTTTATTTGTCTTGACATCCTAAACTTTTAGATGATGACTCAAAAAATGAAACATTCCAGCTAAAATATAAATATTTTTGTTTGGAAAAAATCTTGGGTGCTTTGTATGACTTCTATTACAGAAGCCTCATATTCCAACTCATACTCCATATCCTAAGGCAACTCACAAGCTGTCCGGTGAGTAATATGTAGAAATATGTAGAAACCTTTCAGCTTTGGAAGCTGAAGTCCCACTGGGGAATCCAGTGCCAATGCGAGAAGAAGGACATGATGTAACTGAATAGTAGCTCTGGTAAGTCAGCAGAAGCATATCCAGCTATATTATTTCATTGTGGAGACTTTGTCTTTTTTTTCACTTAAAAAAGCATTGACATTTCAAAAGAAAGACACTTCATAAAAGATTATACATTAAAACCTAGTTATACATGGACTCTAGTTCTCCATTATAAATAATTCTGATTGATTGTTATAAATGCACTATAATGAAAAACTCACCTTAGGTTTTCTTCTGTTAACACTTTAGAAAAGACTGACCATATATTAGAGAGTGAAGTTAAGCATTGAAATGTTATATGAAGTTGGTTTTAAATTAAATTCTGTCAACATATATTTGCTACCTGTTCATCAGGAAGTTTTTACTGGCACTTTTTCTTTTTTGCTTTGGTATTTTGGTGGGTACTGATGCTGGAGGAGATGTCACAGGGTAGAAAATGCACTGAATATTACGAAAAGAACATTTAGTACAAGGAGTACACTAAACACAACTGACTTTTGATCCCCAGCCTGTCAACATAACATACCCTCACAGAACTTCCATTAAGGAGCTGGTTACACCACAGAAATATTAAAACTCCCTATGTATTCCTCAGTCCACAATTCAAATTGAAAACTCACGGTAAAACCTCAGGTGTCAAGAAAAGAGAGCAACTGAAAAATATTAAGTTATCCAGATTTTGTTGCAAGGATATTTTACCAACATGTCTCGGTTTGAGAGACAGGTGTTTGCCAAGGAGAGGGAAGACCCCCTTTTCCCGTAACCCACTCCTTTTCAATCGCTATAATTTGAAATCAGACGCTTTCAGGCAGAAGATATGGGGATAGGAATAACAGTTCTTTACTAATATATCTAACCAGGCAAACTGCATAAAAACAACAACAGCTTTAGCAATTGACAACAAAACAGAACAGTACAGCTCAATTTTAGTCCCCTTTGGCCACAGGCTCCTTTTCCCGAGCTCAGTTCCCGGTGCTGTGGGCAGAGCTGGTCCCGCGCAGCTGCAGAGTCCGGGCTGATGGCGGCAGCTCCGCTGTGAGCGGGAGGCGGGGGGGCCGCTCCTGTTCACGGCGCCGGCCGTGCTGCTGCTGCTCAGCAGTGAACAGTAGGATAGGATGGGAAGGCGGCAGGGTGAGGTCCAAACAGCAGGGAAGTGTGGTCTCCGGCGTTGAAAACTCGCGGGGAAGGATGCCAGACCGGATCTCCCCACTGTCTTCCAACTCCACATGCCAGCCGCGAGAGAGCCCTCCCCCCTGGGCCCCCTTCGTTTTTCCAGCTCCCTTTGTCCATCTCCCCTCCTCTCACCTTCCAGTGAGAGGCAACAAACTTGTAGACACAAGTACTTAGCATAACAATGGGGAAAAATTCCACAGAAAGGAAAAGTTATTATTCAACCCCCAACAACACCTTATTTTGTTGAAACATCTCTATAAACATTCTTTGCTGAGAGGCTGTAAGAACAGACTGTTGTTAGTATTATTCAATGTTACTTGAGTGTGGTCAAGTATACATGCTCCCATTGACCTGGCTGTAAATATCAGTGACCACCCTGTGAGAAACCAGAATAAAAACTCTGTGGACACAGTAGGAAGCCTTTCTACTTTTCATAGCTTCTGAACTACATCCATAATCAATTAATATTTAGAAATTACTGAAGAAAAAATCTGATTATTTGGATGACGTTCCAGTTTGTTGAAAGATATTTAATAAGGCAAATGCTATGAACGGTTTACATCCTTCCTTTCCTCCCACAGGTAACACTGAACATGAAGCATATCTTCACAAAGACTGTTATGTTTCACAAGAAAGATTTTCTGAAATTAAGAAACAGCAGGAAGCAAACAATATTGGGAATATTTTCAGAAATAAGACTTACAAGGAAAGGCTGAACTTCAACCGAGTCATTATGTATAACTAGAGCAGAAATTTTTTTTTTGTTGTCTCAAAAATGCCAATTTCATCTCTTGCAGCATTTCCAGTCTTTTCAGTTCAAGTGACTAATCAAAAGCCAGGTTAACAGCAGGCAGTAGCAGTATTCCTATGAAAGAGACAGATGTGTTTCATAGTGCTTGATGTATCATGAATTGTCAGCAGCTCAGTGAGGACCCCTCACTGTAAGGGTCAAAGGAGTTGTCTCTTCTGTAAGCTCAGTTGCAAATTGCAAATCCATGTATAATTTCATGTTCTTCCCAGTGGAGAGAGATATGAGGGACTGAGAATGAATGTTTAACCTACATACAATCTAGGTACCCAAGGGAATTTTTTCATATTTTCTTAATTAGGTCACAATCCCATTAAGAATTACTTCTACCTTCTCATTAATGTACGTTAAAATGCTTTTGGCTTGCACTTTGGGTAAACAAACAGGCAAATATTTTGGAAAATCCATTTTGGAGGGGAGACGTAATATTTTGTTTGTTTTGGATTCAGGAAGGATAGTTAAAGACTGGGACTTCGCTGCACTGAAGACATGTACATCCATGAGCTTCTCTGTCTCCAAAATAGGTTGTTGTCATAAATATAATTCTGTATAAGTAGATTTGCATCCTCTCATGAATTGAATTAGCTGCCTAACTAGTTTGGTTTAGGTTCTGTTGTTTTGTCAGCAAATAAGCACTGAAATCCTGGGGACTGTACAGGAGATTTTTTGTATTTGTTTTACTGCCTTAAGCTAGACATCAAATTTTGCCCTCCTGGAAGTTTAACATTGGTGATAAATAGGGAGAAGAAATCAAACAGAAGGCAAACATCTAAATTAATGTTCAAAGACAGGAGAACAGAAATTTAACTGTAATTGAATTCAACTGCATATAACTGAATGTAACTGCAATTCAAACCTGTACAGATTAGCCTAGCAATACTTTTCAGTCAGACCAACTCTCTGCAATGCCCATTGCATGCTATAATTTTTGATTTCACTTATTGCCAAGATTTTCAAAGTATAAAATCTTCACCAAGGGAATGGTGATCGGAATAGTATAGCAAAGTCTTTCACACAGGTTCATAGAGTTGCTTAATATTAAAGTTTGTATCCAGTTGCATCACTAAAAAACCTGGGGATTTTATTTTCACAATTCGTGCAAGAAAGTTATTTTTTATTCTCTCTGTTAGGAATGCACATTATGACACAGTCTGAAGTTGCATTCATCACTTTGCATTCACAGCACACTGTCATGCCAATCCTCCCCTCCAGCACCAAGAATAAAAATGATAATGCTTCGGAATGAATCACTCAAATTACTTACTTAGAAGAAGTACTGCCAACCAAAACCATCTCTCTTCCATCAGGTTTGCCTATGTTTTGAGTGACCTAACAGGGACTCTAACATGAACTTGGATCCAACACAGTCTGAAAGTCAAATGAGACAAATGACACTTTGTATGTCAAAGGGAAATGGCTGCAGATAGAAAACAAGACAAATAGCCCAGGGAGTGTTACAACACTTTGAACAGTCCCAATTCCCTCTGTGAATATTTACTCTTCTTTTTTTCTTTTTTTCCTAATAAATATGCCTTCCCACACTTGTCATTATGCCATGTGAGATCTCACAGTTCTTTTTTTTTCAGAACATATGGTCCTTTTGTACCTACTCTTTCTCTAGAACTCCATTTGGAAATGATGCATAAATACATCCTGTTTTTCTCAGCTAGAAAAGCCACCCTGCTCAATACTCTTCCTTATTAACACCTTTTCACTTGTTGCAGCTGAATGCATGAGAGGAGACATAACATTTTCATTTCATATCAGCAAGTGAGAGGTTAGGATTTTTTTTAATTTCCTCACCAAATGCCAAGATGTCATGATGCTCTTAATGTCAGTACACTAAGATTTCAGCTCTAGATCTCATTAATCCATCTCAGTCCCACCTCTATTTAAATACTTCCTTAGCATTTAAAAAAAAACACAATTACAATTTATAATGAGACAGACAGGGAAAATCAAGGCTTTATTGCCACAATGTACAGTTATACAATAAATTCAGAGTGGTTTTAAAAAACACTGGAGTAATAAAAACAAAGAAAGGGGAAAGTATTCTTTGCAATATCAGGATTTATATTTTAACTATTTCAGTTCTTACTAACAACTGCAATAGGCAATGATTCACTATATTTTTAAAAATAAATAACTTCCTTAATGAAATGCAAATGAACAAGCTTTTGAAAAAAGCTTGTGACAAAATCTTACGATCTGGGTTAAAAATGTGTCCATCAAAAAAACAAGAATAGCAGTATGTAACACCCAAGAGAGGAAGACCACTTCTTTCATGAACAAGCATTAGTACCTTCCCATGCTAACAGGTTCCTTCATGGTGAAATTTTGTGCCACCACATGTCAAGTTCTGAATCTAAGGTGGTTTGAGCTCTATGATCAGTAAGAGCTCTTTTGTAAGAGTGTTGTCTTTGTCTAATCTTAGGGGTCGACTGGAGAAGCCTGTTGCTGGTCAAAAGCTAAGATCCATTCATTTCAGATTTATCTCTCAGCATCTTCATGAGACAATGTTTTTTAAATTGCTGTTGCAAGCACAAGACCTCCCACTGATTGATCATATTTCTGTTGGAGGACAAGCCAGAAGCTCTATCAGACTTCATTGTTGTAGCTCTGTTCCTGTAGCATTGGGATAATAGAGCACAGACTTTCGTAGCTCTGCTCTTGTAGCATTGGGATAATAGAGCACAGACTTTCTTTCTTCTCCACCCAAAAATACACCAGAATGTGTTCACATCAGAAAAGCATTTAAGCTTGCACTTATTAGGGCTTTCAAGAGCAATGCATTTCTCCGGAAAAGTTCTGAGCAAGTCACTCTTACAAAAAGTTGATTTTTTTTTTTCATTTACAAAAACTGTTAAAAAAGTGTCATAACTACTCCACTCTAAACTTAGAGACTGAAAGAATGTGATCATTTTGTGGATTATAAGGCACATTCACATTTCCATTTAAATACAAAGGCTATTATGCATGATATTTCTCCTTTATCCACATGCATTTGTGCTACTGTGCAAAAACTAATCTGAACTCTGCAAAATAGTTAATCCTCTGTGTGGGGTTTTTTCCTCTCAAAGTCAATGCAAAACTTACAGTTAGTGTCAGTGCCTAAACCCTCAGTATCTTTTTCCAGAGCAAGAAATCAACCCAGAAATCACCATCATTTTAAGGAGCTGATGTTACAGAAGAGTCCAGATTTGTTCAGTATTTGATAGGAGGCACTAAGAGGGGATTTTACCACAGGAGTGGCATATTTCTGAAATTGTAAAAGCTGCCATTGCACTAATAGTAGAACTATTTGGCAAGCTAGCAGATCCTATGCTTCTTTAGTAATTTCATATTTCTCTTACACTGTCACATCCAAAGTTTCACATGATTTTTATGCTAGGATATGAATTTTCAACTGAATCTTTCTGAAGAGAATATTGTCTGATTTATGTAACTGGTCCAACAGCTGAAATTACTCAATATTTGCTGACAACACTATATTCTTTAGGGCATTAATGTGTCCTTGTCTTGTGCTCATGGTTTGTGTACATGTGTCTCTCAAGAGCCAGTCTAACCCTAGAGCTAGAAAACTGAGGGACAGACATCTTTTTCAAGTCAGAATAAATAACCAATGAATATCTAAAAGAAAACCAGTTGTACTTCATATTTATATGTATGAGCTCTACATTCTTAAAAATATCTTTGTATTCATAAGTTTAAGACTCCTAAGAATTACATCAAGGACATTTGACAAGTTATTTTCCAGAGCTGCTAACCATTATTTCCAGTTTCAGTTGCTGCACTTTGTCAAAAAAATAAAGGATTTCTTTTAAAATGTACTAGGAAAAATATGCAATTTAAAATATAAAACAGTTCTAGCATCATTAACAAAATGCCATACTGAAAACTGAATGGGCATCTAGCAACCTGTGCTAATGAGCTGGAGTTGGTATTTTTCCACAGTATTCTGCATTTGCAGGATGCTGAAGGGTCATGCAGAGTTCGCATGATCTACATAAATTGTGGAAAATTAATATGTTTTTGGAAAAATACAAGCAATTTTATAAGTGATATTGAGCTTTTGGCATTTCTTTTCTACTTCTTCTGCCATTTTATTCTTGAAGAAAGAAGCAAGTTTAAATTATGTTTGCTAGATTCCTTCTACACTCACTGGAAGCCATTGTATTATACACAACTACAAAGAAGTAAAGATGAATTTTCACAAAACTAATATAAAACAGAGTGGAAATGCTATGGATATGTTCAGCTCCAGTGTACTGAGAAAAATGAGAGCTCGTTTCATGCAAATAATCTAGCTGAAGCAATGGCTGAAACAAATACAGATATAACAGCATCCCTACAGGAGAGGGTAGAGGTAACCACTGCCTTATTTCTCCAGTGGATTTGGCTAAACACCATTAACAGACAAACCATTTCGTTCACACAAATTAATCACCCACAGGCTTCTTTTCTGCTGTAGCACCTGAACCTGAAGTTGGCAACGCCCATCTACAGAACCAAATGTTTCCTCATGCTGCAAGTATACATCAAAGAAAACATTGGCACTATGTTTTTGTTAAGTAACCACCATTCTTTTAGGTATTTTTAAGAAAAAGCAAATTAAATCTATATGTTTTGTTTTCCTTATGGTAATAGAAGTTGGGGAGGAGGTTAAAAACCTTGTCCCAAATTATCATCAAATTGTCCTTTTTTTAATGCATTGCTGCTATACACCCAAACTGGCTGTGCAGGCCCTGTTCTTCTTGCACCAGAGGGCACACAGTATCTATATTTACCCACTTTCCAATCAAGTTCATATATCCTTGCTGTCTCTGCACTGCCTATACCACTTCAAAATCAAGATGTTCTCATTTGGTTTAAGCAGGAAAGCCTTTATGAATTTCCTGAAAGACTCCACCATGACACTCAGCTGAGATCCTGCTCCTGCTTAGGAGGGTCTGCAGAACTGCTGCTTTACAAAAGCCAATCAAGTTTAGGGTATGTCCTTGTGGTCTCCAAAATATTGAGTTTAAAGTGATTGCTTACTAACTATTCTATAGGAAACTCCTGACCTTAGGGCTATTTCCCTGGCATACACCACTGCTGCAGTTACCAGTGCAGATGTTCTGATCCCATACAGATACCACTTTTCTTGATAGGTTGTGACATCAGGTCTTGAATTCTGACCATCAGAGAAGTGGGAGATGTTCACAGAGATGACTGCAACCTTTTAATTTAGAACTGAGATGTAGTGTTTTTCAGAGAGTCACCCAAGGAAACAGAAGGCTTTGCTCAAGCATCATACAAAGTAAAAAAAATGAAAGGTCGATGATGGAACCCAAAATATGAGTTTTCTTTGTGTGAATCGACAAACAGGACTTCCAGTAAGATAGACAAATTAGCTCTTTTCTTTCTCAGTTTCTGGTCCTCAGTCTTCCACCCAGTCTGTTCCAGCATGAATCCAAAATACACTGCTGGGAATAGTTTCTTGAGAGTGATGCTGTGAATCAGTTAGTGCTAGGAGTGCCTTCCTGCACACCACTTCCAGTACTGTTCCTACATGCAATGAGCTAGAGTCCAGTTTGGTGGGCTCGACACAGGTCTGATCTCAGTACTTCAGGTACCATAAACTGGAAAAAGAGCACATCAAATAGTAGAAACCAAACCTCATGGTCAGATTCATAGCAGGCAGAAATTAATGCACAAAATTCTTATCTGTGCATCAACATGCACAAGGGAAGGCTGACTCAGACCAGTGTCACACAATTTAGAAGTTGTCATTGCTACATTGCAAACACCAAACACCTTCTGGGAAGTGTTACTCTGAACCACTGTATGCTGAGACAAGCCTGTGGTGGATTAACCTAACACAAATCTCTTAAACCCAGAGAGCAGAGTCAGAACTCCTCCTGCCAGCTGCCTCCCTCCTATCTGCTACTAGTTGTCATTTTCCCTGATTACCTTTGACTGCTAGTGTGAACTTCTGAGTGTTTGCTGAAACACAAGCCCATTTTTTCCTCCAAATTTCTTTTCTTGATAGAAAGGCAAAGTAATTTTCCTTTAATTACTCTATGGTGTGTTCTCATAACTATCTGAATAGTCTGTAACTGATAAAACATTTTTCAGATGGAAATTAATTCTCTTTCATTTAATCTTGTTTTTTTCTTTGGTGGGTTTTATTTGTAAGGGTGGAAAACAAAGTAATGATAAATGAAAACCCACCATTAATAAAGGCACACATAGAGAACTATTAATTCTGCCACTATCCTTTTTGATGTGCTGCAAAATTCTAGCAAAATAATCTCGTATTCCACTTTTTGTTGATGAATGAATGGATTCATTTGCAACAACCCCCTACTTGTATTCCATTCTGAACTCTGGTTTTATTTCCAAGACCAAGATAGGCATAGTGACAAGTAAATTATACTGAATCAGAAGTAAATAGTTTTCTTCCCACTCAGATGTGTGGATAAGAAAATGTATTTTTAAGGTTTTCACAGAACAGCAGGAATATTTGTTGAGCTATTTTGAACTGCTGAATTGCTGCAATTTTCTGAAATGGCACAGAGAAGTTCTGCTCCTGCTCCATAGGTTTAATAGGCTGCCATGCTCACAGCATGTAAATAAGCGTTTGTTTAAATAGCCATGGTGCAGCTATGCCTTGTGCAGAGTAACAGAGCACAGAGGACATTGAGCACTGAGGAGCAAAGACCTCACCACAAACATGAGGCTGGGAGCAATGAGCTCTGCCAAGAGCTGCCACACAGCTGTTAGGCAGAGGGCAGGTGTGCAGCAGCATCCCCAAAGCAGCACAAGGACAGGCACACTGTTCTGTTTGGACACTGAGAAAGGGATTGTCTCTCCACCCAGGCATGGTACCCTAGGCCACTGTCAGCACCAACACCCAGCATTCCTGCTGAAAGGTGAATTGTGCCAAAATGCCATAGGACAGTTCTGTTCCCAGTGTTTTTCAAAAAGATATTGTTCCCAAATTAGACTGATTTAACCCACTACCTCATTTCTCCACTCAAGCTCCAGAGCTGCCAGGAGGAGCCAGGGAGCCTGGGACTGCTGTCTGTAATTGAAGACCCTTGAATGTTTGGCTGTAAAATACTCAAAGAAATAGCTCATACATCAGTGTAGTAAAGAGCAGGTTTATTAATTATGGTGGAACTTATAAACTTGTAAACAATTCTTTCTTAAAACTATGTATCCATATGAGCATTAACATTTGGCTTTGCACCATTAAAAACCAAAAAATGGGGCAAAAGAGAAATTCAGCAAAACTTGGTTTTCAGAGTATGGGAACATCAACCATCTTTAATCCATTTATGTAATTTGTCATTCTTGATTTTCAGTTTATTGAACTGTTCTAGCTAATTCAACATAATTTGTTTGTACCAGTAACTCAAATTTTCCTCTAGTTTTCTTCATTCTCTGTATAACTACACAGTTTAGACAGGTTTGCAACATGGAAGAGAGAAGAGGAGAGGTCATTGAATCATGTATTATGATAAAAAAAACAATGCAAACAGGTTTCTAAGTGGATAACAGAAAATTCCTTCTCAGGAACATTGAAAATTGAATTAGTTGTCTTAAAGAGTATTTCCCTGGGGAAATCTTTAATTTTACAAGAAAAGCATTTTGTCCTCTCTCAAACACTGCTAAAAATTTCTGCTCTGTTCTGTTTTCAGCATGAGCTGTATCTGTTCATGCCCAGACGAAAAATGTCCCTGTGTCAGCACCCCACCCTGCGGTGACAGTGGCATGGGGAGGAGCAGGAATGCCCAGCCAGACAGTCCTGTGGTCTGGCATGGCTGGGCCTCTCCCATGCCAGCCTCTGACCACGGCAGCCCATCCAGCCCACTTCTGTCAATCCCAGGGCACCTGTTACTTAATCTTTGAGAATAATACAAAGATTCATCTCCATCATATGGTCCTATTCTTGCTGATGCAAAATTTCTGACAGCTCCAGAAGCACCAAATTGCTCACTATAAAAAGCCAGTATCTTAGGATCACACAAGTGCTTTATGCCTTTTAATTAATTTTTTGCAGGTTAGATTGTGGATATGAATCTTTCAGATAGATTTCTTTCCAACAGATTACTTGACAGACTAAGAAATTCAATAAACTATTATAGATGACATAAGTGACAAAAGAAACCAACTAGATTTTTGACAACCAAGAATGTAATTCTCATTGGCATAACAAGGCAATTGGCTTCCCACTAGGCATCAGCTTTTAAATCTATAGTCCTATTTCTCAACTGGCTGCTTGGGGGAACTGTTCCTTCTTCAGGATGAAGATGACTGAAGATGCTGTTTTATTTTCTGAAATCATAATTATTTTAGCACCAAAATCTGAAGTTTGTTCTAGTCATAATACTGTAATAATGAATATGGTAATCAGGCCCCTGGAACTTTGAACACATCAGCAAATCATTCACAAATAACTTCTCAAAATAAATATTTAAGATAGGTGAAAGAAAATACTCACTGAAGTTCACATTTTTACTATGTGTCCTTTCCTGCTTTGATGCAACTGATGGCTTTCCAATTCTATTACACTGATACAGATACAAAGTGACAAAAACTCCTGAAAGTGATCTTCCAAAGAACAGCATTAAACCTTCATAGAATTTATGCTTCTCTGTTTCTTTTTCTGCAGCTTTTACCGTTCATAGGAATAACAGGGCATCGAAGCCCAAAGAAATAGTCTACCTGGAAGACTCATTGTCTGATTAATAATTCTGCTTTGAAAGATGAATTTTTTTATTTTAAAACAAGTTTAGACAAAAGTGGCTTCTTTTCTAAGAAAAAGCTGTGGCAAAAAGCAGAAAAATATTCACAGCTCTGAAATCTTTTTGTATTTCCAGAGAAATTATATATTTAATAAAATGTTGCTGACTTGTTTTAAACACCAGATCTGCTAAAATGTTAGTGATAATCAATCCAAGCCATTCTGTGATTCTAAGATAACAAAGGACAGAAAAAAATAACCAACTTCCTTGTCCTTGAGTCAATGGAAAAGCCAGAAATAGGACTGAGCAGGGCCCAGCCCATGAGTGGCATCACAATTACTAGAATGAAAAATGGTTGGAATGACTGGCATCGAAAGCCAGCCCTCATGGGTAGTTCCCACACAATGGCATCCACTGGTGTGCAGGAAATATCTCCATTATCTAAAATCCTGTTGCATGGCAACAGCCAGTGAATGTTGACTTGTTAGCAGTACCCACTGTACACCAGAGTGACACTGCCAACATAATAAATGTTCATTTGTGGCAGCAGAAGTCCAAGATTACTTTTAATCTACAAATTAGACTTAGATTTTGACAATTTAGCAAAGAGATCTCAAATAATAGGGAGCAAGGCTCAGCTATTAATCACCGAAGTGCTTTAATCCATGAGAAAATATGCAATAAAAATGGAAAATGTTTCAGAGTGGATAAATTATGAGATATTTTGTCATTATCAAGATGCAGATCGTGAGTCATGCTATAAAGACACTTTTTGAGCCTGTGTAAACAAGATTTTTTTTTTTAACGCTAAGATCTAGATTTTGATCTATGGTAGCAGCATCATATATAGGCATTCCAGGTGACGCAGCAGAGGTTAGTTACACAGGCGTCTGTCTATTCACTGTGTTGATAATAGGAACTTTTGAGTTGACTCAGAGTTCTAAAACTCTACACAGATGTAAGTGATGAGCTGAAAATATATTTCAAGCTGAATTCTTGGGTCACCTAAGTCCTTAATATCTTAGACAGAGGGAAATTTGTAAGACTTAAATGCCTGTTGTAAGGTGTTAAATGTGTTTGTCTTTCTGACTTGTGCATACATCTATGCACTCTCAGAAATCTAAAAGTCTTATTTAGTGAAAGTGGCTATATAAAAACAGCAGCTCTGCCAAAGTACTTCCTACCTGTATTTCATCCCTCTTCATTAAAAATACAATATATTCTCATGAAAAGTTAAATCCTTCCAGAAGTGTGGACTATCACCCTCTGTTTCACATATTATATTACATGAATAAGAGATAATTGTATATGCAAGTACTGACTGCAAAGTACTGACTTTTATTACTAAGGTAGAAAAGACATCCATTTGGATTTCAGATCCTTCATTTTCAACACTAAGAGATAAATAAAATTAAATCATTTCTACTCACAAGTTAGGCAAATTTACTACAAAATTAATAAAATAATCTGCAAAGCAGCCTTTACATTTCACGTAGCATTATGAATCTACATTTAAAAATAGTTATACTTCAAAGATCATACCACATCTTTAAGGGGGCTTTTGTATCCTGGTACCCAGATCAATGAAGGGATATTAAAGAGGTGTTTATAATTAAATTTAGACATCCTCTTTGTGATTCAGTATACATGAGTGGAAGCAAAAGGACAGAAAATGAAGTTTATTTAAATATATTCAAATCACCCCTTTGCTTCCCATGTGCTTCTGCAAGTTTCTGAGTAAGAGGAAGAGTGTAGCAGACCAGGAATTTCTGTGTCGAGCTGTGTGTGATGTTTGGCTGAAGGATAACTGCAGAGACCAGTCCTAAAGCTGAGGAAAGGAGCCCTCTGTCTGGGACCTGGTTCACCACAGCTGCTCCAGGTTTCACCACGGGCAGTCCTGCCATCAGATCAACCCAAGGAGAGGCCCACGAGCTTTCCCCAGGGTGCTGACCAGCACTGCTGAATGTGTGCAGAAACCCTCTGCCCCTCACACCAAAACCAGAGGGTGCCTGCACACATCCCTGGGCAGAGGGCTCAAATTACCCCCACAGACAGTACAAACACACAGTCCCTGTGTCAGAACACCATCTGGGGCTTGGCTTGGTAAAACAGCTCAGACAGATGTATCTCCCACAGTCCACTCACCTAAACTGTTTAATTTGAAGTGAATTTTCTCATCTGACAGGAGGAGGTTTCAGACCCAAGGGGCTTAGATACCTGCAGGGACTTAATAGCTCTTCAAAACTAATGAATAGTCTAAAATAGGGCTCTCCCCAGTGGGAATTGTTCTCTTTTGCCATAAAATATGTAAATATTAATTGGACTTGAGGTTTCAACTCTGTTTTTTAATTTTCTTTGTGAATCTCCTAGTCAATGGGCTCCACAATACTTCCCTCTCCCCAATGAATCTTTAATTATTCTGCAGGAAATAGAAGAGCTTTATTACCTTTCTTATTCTTAATACTCAAATAAATTCATTAACAGGAAGAAATGGAGAGGGATTCATTATTCCTCAAAGGGAAAATGTGAAATGAGTGGAATATGAAGCATATCAGATATTGAACATGAGAATTTATACCAATTTTCAACTAAAAAGCGTCTATTGATTTCATCAGAGTAAATTAGAGTTCAGACTTTTAGGAACGTGAGCAAAATTGGTACTTAAGGAGACAGTACCAGAATTTGGATTGAACCACGAGGTCAAATTGGGAACCTCTTGCCTTAGGCATTGTGGAAGTCTGTCTCCACCAGAATTTTACTTCTTCAAGGGTTTTCTTTATTCTTCTGTCCTAAAAGACATGAACTGTCAGCACAAGAGAGGTTTAAGAGACCAAAACAAGGAGAGTATAGGTAATTCACTATCAAAATACTAATAAGATAAGGCTACTGGTTACATCTTAGGGAAAACTGCCACGGCCTGGCAAAGACTTTTTAACTTTTTCCTGTCTTTGCCTCTCTCACTCTCAGCTACATCACTACATGCCCACCATTGCAAGCTCATGGATGATCAGTGAAAACTCCAAAATGAAACCTGTTCCCATAGATCCTGTTTGAGACTGGTTATTAAAATGTTACCATCTACTTTGTTTGTGTGCTCAAGCAGAAACCCACAGCAGGGATGTCTGTGATTATTACTCAGCACACAGAGATAGGCATGTAAAGTATTTTAAAAAGGAATAACTTCTTTTCTCCATTTTTCAAATATTACAAAATATCACAACTGGATATTCTTATGTTGTTAACATTTTCTTGCTGATGACTAATTAATATAGATAATAAATAATTACAATGGTAATCAATTACCACTCTGCTTTGAATTACATTTTCACTTTAAACCTCCTTCATATGCATATGTTCACACTAATATCTTCCTTAAAATTAAAGTGCAAGGATCCCATCAGCTAGAAAGCTTTGAGTCACTTGGATCATGTTCCATCATCCTAGAGAGCTTAGCTAACCAAACCCAAATCTCTAATTACTTGGATCTGATTTGTCTTTTTAAGATCACAGTCACTCTTTCTTCTTTACCTGATCAGGCACTTTTCATCAATGAGAATTCTCAAAAACAACACAATTGAATCAAATTGAAAAGCATGGCTGAAGAAAAGAAACACTACAAGAATATATGAGCCTGATGATTCAACTAGGTGATACTATTGTTCAAGTCTCCCACCTCTAAAAGTTTGTCAGTGCATCCTCTCTCAATTAAAACTCCATGCAGCCAAAAATGTCACAAGTAAACATGAGAAACTGAGGGGGCTGAGAGCCTGATTTTCTTGAAGCATGAATTGGAAAATAGATATATATGTTCACTGTTACAGAGCTATGTTTTCTACTTTAGACTAATCAATTGCATATTTGTCTGTGTTTATCTTACTTTTAAAAACAAGATTCCACAATCTTTATAAAGATCTTGATAACTGTGTGTTATATTTATATTGCAAATCGAAAAATTCATCTGCTTTAAAAGTCCCTGAATGCAGAATTTAGTACAGAATGTGACATTCCTTCACAGAAGCAGAAATAAATGTTCAGTAACAATTTTTATGGTCCATTGCACATCACAGAAAGACAGGGGGAAAACTCTTGTCACTGGAACATTTGTTACACAGACACATAAAAAGTTACTTGAAGGGAAGATCCATCATTAGCGCTCAAGAGGATAGCTCTGAAACAATTCTAACAAAATATCAATTTTACAAAAAGCAGGGGAGAAAAATACATTTATTAAATAAAATAAGGAAATAATAGTCATGCATTTAATAATAATAGTAGCTTCTGCAGACATAAATTCAAGAGTGAGTAAAATTTTGCTGAATATACCAGGAAATAAATTTTTGATTATTCTGTCTTCCAAAGACATAGCAATTATTACACTGATAGATAAAGCCACAAAAATATAAAATGTCTTTTTGATCCAGAAATGATCCTATAAGAAATGTTTCAGACTCTTCTTCTCTTGGACCTTATCACCTTATCTGTCCAATGCTGTAGGGACTGTTGTTCTTCCCATCTACAACCTGCTCATTAGTGGATGGAAAGGATTCAGCCTAAAGCTAACAGTGACTTTCAAATAAGACACTTGACAGTAGGAGTGTAAAGCACCTGAGCATGGATGCAACACACAAGGCCTACAGTGATTCGAGAAGTCAAGAAACATCCTTAAGGTCAAGCTGAGAAGATATCCCTTAGGGATATAATGGATTCAATGAGAAGCAGAGGATGGACTCTGGGCTCTTTCTTCTCTGATTTTCAAATCATCTATGAAATACTAAATGAAAAAATGATAGAGCATTACAGCACGAATGAGCTGAAGTAAATCCAGTTTGCTTTTAGCACAGCAATCCACAAAGACGCCATAGCATGATGATAAAATGCTAATCAAATTAATTTTTTTTTCTTATGACCTTGGTAATGCCAGTGCAGCTTGGGTCTTCATAGGCTATGGCTCTCTATGTCTCTTGAACTGAAATGTGAGTTTTAGTTTGCCGTATTTTTTCAAGTTCTTGGCATCACGAAAACTGAATACAAGGTTTCAAAATATCAGTTTTCCTTATGTCTTGACTTCATCATCTTGGAGCAATTAACTCTAGAAAATAAGGTGAAATTTGATTACAAAATTTGTAAAATAACATTTATATGCGTCATATGTTTATAATTATGCTCTTTGTGAATATTTGAATTACTGAAGCACAAATTTAAATGTATATGAGGAAATGGTATTGATAGAAGAGCTGAGCCTTACTTATCAATCTCCTAAGAGAGGAATTTCTCGTATCTGAGGGAAGGAGGGAGGGAAGGAGGGAGGGAGGGAGGAAGGAAGGCAGGAAGGAAGGAAGGAAGGAAGGAAGGAAGGAAGGAAGGAAGGAAGGAAGGATTTAAAAATATTCACATGTCAAGGAGATCAGGGACTACACTGAGACTGGTTAGCTAGAAGATAAAGCAAGATGTTTTACTTGAAACCTTGGCAATATTTGTTGAATTTGATGGTGCTTAAATTCTTCAGTTTTTCCCACTCAAGAAAACACAGCAGAAAGGTTATCAGCAAATGTTCCCACAAAGGTCCACAAATGTCACTGGTTGTTTGTCCAGGGAAGGTGAGCCAGGAGCTGTGAGCAAAGACAAGGCAATAAGGCAACAAGGCAAGTCTGCTACCAGTCAAGGGGATTCCAACACTAGTCTGAGAGCAGCTGTGATCAAGGCTATGAGCACTCACATCTACTTTATAACTTAGGGCTGGACTGGAGATCCTAGGCTGTGGATGCCTCAGCACGGCACTGAGCTGCCTGTCCGGAGCCATTACTCTCTGCTGTAGTAATACCACCAAAAGACAAGGAATATCAGAAAATATTAGCAAACCAAACCCTACTTAGCATCCATAAAAGTTATCATTTCTCCTCCTAGATGTCTTCATCTTGAAAAGAGGTCTTCCAAAAATAACATAAAGGCAGCTGTGCAGCATATTTATTAGGGTCAGATACACAGATTCCAATGACCACTTGAAAGCCAATAACCTTTTCTGAGATTTAAAAGAGTCAAATTCAGTACTTTGAAGTTCATTTTTTTTCCTGGGTATTTCAGCACTCTCTGTTCCCTGAGCAGAGAGAAGTATAAAGAGAGGAGAGTATGTATAAAATCTCAGGAGGAAAAGAAAGTAGGCTATTGGACATTTCCCATTCAACTCCAGGCCAGCTCGGAGAAGATCTAAGCAAACCGTTGGATTTTCAACTCTTTTCTGAACTGAACTTCTCAGATTTTGAAGCTTGCTCATTACTTTATCAAACTGAAGTATAATTTATGTTTCATACTCACATACTGTGTAAAAACTTCAGAAGACTTGCAAAAGTAAAAATAAGGGCTAAATGTGGTTATGAAAGTCTGTATCCTTCAAATATACTCCTAATGGATCTTGCTGAGTTCATCAAGAGGCTCCACAACAAACTGTTGGTCTGAACACGGCACCAAAGTGGTGAAGGTAGAAATACACATCTATTTAGAAATTTCCTTCTAAATAATCAGTTCTATACCATCAGCAAAGATCCAACATTCATTGTATCACACTGAGAACATTGAACATACTCAAATTGGCTCAGTTTCTTCATTATTTATGCAATTACAATTAGCAAGTTGAAATTCAGAGGGTTTCAGAATGTCGTACTTTCCTAGACGGCTTTTTGAAAGTTCTTGACTGCTGATGCACAATAAAAATCACTCTGAGCCCATATTTCAGGACAAAATCTCTAGAGAGACTGCACTATGAAGCAGCAAGAAAACTATAAAAAATTACACTACTTTGAAGACCTTCTCCAGATGATAAAAAATAATGGTATAGATTGGTTTTCATGTTAGTTTTATATAACTTTGTATTATGTTACAAGCTGTAGCCCAAGAAACACATCCCATGTGCAGACTCCTTGCTTTAAGAACTGCTGTGGGTCACCCTTCAGACAGATGAACTTCTCTGAATCTGACAGCTCCTTTTCTTCCTAAAAGGTCCCATTGACTCTTCTGCTGCCAAATCCCATCTAATCATCTGACAGACTGGGAGCTGGAGGAGAAGTCATGAGAGATTTTCAGCAATTCCTCAGGCAGCAGCTCACTCCAGGCCCCTTCTTCTCCAGCAAGGCTGCCTCATCCACACACCTGGGCACATCTGCATAAACCAGACACTGCTGGGAAGCACCAAAATGAGTGAAGGTACTGGGTGCTGCTGGTACAAGCAGGGTCTCTCACTGACTCATCTGTTGGCACCATCCTTTTTTTCAGCCACTCAAGACCAGAGGGGAGAAAAGCTTCTTTAAGAACTTTGGTCAAATTTTGCTATCCTCTCCTCTATGGCTGTTAAACCAAGGAAAAAATAGATTACATTCACTGCAGCACTGCCAGACATTTTGTGTACTATTTCTCCTAAAAGCCTGTTTTTCAGTAGTCCTTTAAAGTTTATGACATCTTCTTAGATTTTCCTTCAAGCCTCTTCCTTCTGCTGTCGGCAATAGACCTTTTGTTCTTATTCTATTTTCTGTCTTTGTACCAGCTTAAACTCACCGTATGCTATTTATACCTCCCCATATCAACACACAATAAGGTATTTCTAATCTTTGTGACTGTAAAGAAACATCTAAATATAGCCTCACTGAAATCAGATTCTCAAGGCTACTGTTGGTTAAATATTTACCCAAGACTTTTTATATTATAGTACCCATCCACACTTACCAAAATCAATAGCATATGTCATATTTCTAGTACTGCACCAGAATTATGGGCAGAAAAAAAATACCTGTGGTCACCCATGGTTTGATGAAATCAAGAGTTTAATTTTTTACATTAATTTCCATTATAACACCTCTATGAACACTGGAAGGACTGGGAGGCATTTGTGTGGATTTGTATTCAACAGTACTTCTGATATTGAATAAGCATGGGGATTGCACGGGGGGAGGAGACTGAGAGGAACAGTTCATCTTCTTTTCCCAATGCCAAAATACCTCTCAGTGGCTTTCTGCCAGAGCAGTGCATTCACATTCAATAAGAAATGCCAAGGGAGGAGGCTTTAAGAACACTCTTAACAATGGGGTATGCCCTTTCAGGTACTGAAGCAGAAACCATGCTGAAAAAGGCTGGTGTGATGTGACAAAGTCTATAAAACTTTTTTTGTACGAATATTTAAACTGATGGGGAGAAAAAAATAATTGGAGCAAAATAAAACCTGCATGGGTTCTTTTTCAAGATTCAAATTTCCCTTGCAGGAAAGGAAACTTGTCTCTTGCTTCAAATATATTGCTATAAAACTAAGACCATTTTTTTTTTTTTATTACAGGAAAAAATAAAGATTCTAATTTTATTGTAAAGAATGTGACAGTGTGGAAAGGATATTCCACAGGTAGGTAGAAATTGTCAAAAAGCTTTGTAAAAGTAGAAGCAAAGAAATATATGGAAATTTTCAAATGTTAAAATTTTTTAACTCAGTTTTTTATGAGTGCCTTTTAGAACTATTCATGAATTAGCCAAATTACAGCCTTATGATTATCAAGATCATGAAACATTCATCTGATGTCATCAGTATCTCCTACTTAGATTAAACATGCATTTCTTTCTGTCCTGTATCTCCTCTCAAGGCAGTACACTTTCCTGCCTTGCAGCTGTTCTATATTTATTCCATATTTTCCACATGGTCAGCTCTAGTTTTCTATTACAGTCACAGCACTGCACAGTGTTCCGGGTAAGATTGTATGTGCTTTTATCTCACGATTCTCTCTCTAAATATTTAGTCAAAGGTACAGGAGCTCTACATTCCTTCTTTTCCATTTGCACTGAAACTGAGAACAATGTGCAGACAGAGAAAGACATGGAACTGGTGGGCTGCAAACATCTTTGGAGCTCAAAGGGCCCAGGCAAATTCTTCCCCTCCCATATGCTGCTACCTGCACAGGCAGAGGCAGGAGAAGCATCAGGAAGGAGAACACAAGGTGCAGGTCTCTGTCACTGTTACTACCTTATCTCTTCTCCCATCCTTCAAATTGCAGCTAACATCCAAACACCCTTTTACTAACCCAGCTAGTTTTCATGTGCATGCTGATATTTGTTCCCAGACTGTTCTGAATTATAAAAGTGACCAAAACTCCCAGTTATTGCTAGTACTTGGCAGCTTCAACCATGAGCATGTTAAGTTTACATTGTAGAGATTTTCAATTTTATAGTGTTCTGTGCTAGATAAAAATCTTGTGACAGCTGTAATGAAGGGGAAATGCCAACACATAGAAAGATTTTATTGAAATATTTATAACAGAAATCATCTACCATCTCAAGCTAGGAAGCAGAGAAAGCTATGTATAAATCAATGCTTAATTCAGAACATCAAAACTTTATGCAGCAAAATCTGTACAAGAACATGAAGAACAAAATATGTCAGGCAACATTAGCAATAGGCAATTCCAAGGGCTGTAGCAAGCTGAAGCATCACATTATAAAATTTCTCCCAATCCACAGCTCACTATGAGCACTGGGAGACAAACATCATGGGAATTGCCACAGATATAATAAATGGGTATTAATATATCTATAAATTAATATATATAAAAAACACATACAGATCAGTAATTTCCCTGCCCTCCAATAAATATCAGCCAGATAGGTTTAGGGATGATATCCTTTTGGGAATGGTCAAGGTCTGGTTGCACAGGACGGCAGAAGCATCTCCTCAGCCTTTAATCTGCAGGACATACCCCATCATCAGCCCTACTGTTGTTGCTGTGAGTCTGCCTGACTGGCTTTGGCTTCAGAAGCAGCAGAAAGGGAGCACAGTCTCAAAGTGACAAAAGACAGGCAGCCAAATTATTAGGTGAGAATAAAATTCTGTCTTGTCCTGGCAGAGGAATGACATTCCAACAAGACCCTGTGGGGTGTTGCCCCACATCCATCAATCTACCTTTGTGACTTTGATCACCCATGAAAAAACATTTTGGCAAGCTCTTCCAAGAGGCCTTCAAATACATGTGTGCCATCAATATCTTGGCATCCTAGATGCTCTGAGGATAACAAAGCCTAAAAATCTTGCTCTTATGTACAGCACAGCATGAGACCCAAATTGCTAATTATGGCGGGTTTTATTTTATGCCTCCTCCATCAATACCTCAACAGCTGGTCTTCCAGGTTCAAAAACACATTAGAGACCAATGCTAAACAATTTGGCAACAAAACTAGCAACTCACTCCTGTGTGCTCTGTGACTTCCCTTATTAATGTCCGGAGGCTCTTAGATAGTCAGGAATCCCACATAGCTCTGGAAGGGTTGTCTGCTCAGGTCAATGCTACAGAACTATTATCTGCATATCTGCAGAATTATGTAGTCTGTAAACTGTGCTGTTTCTCCTGCTCTATTCTGCTGTGCGTATGAGTGTAGTAACATTATGTACACCATCTGAATATACCAAAATTCCTTAATTTTCATCTTTCACACATCTTGTACAAGCAAAAGGATATTCCAAAGCCTCTGTGGATATAGTTGCCTGGGTCCTGCAGTCCTGAACCACCTTTATTTTCTGGCTGTGATGGATACATAGAGGTGAGCAGTGTGCTGACACACCTGCAGCCTCAGACATGTGAGTGCCATCAGGCTTGCTCTTGGGGCAGAAAGCTCTGCTTTGCACAGTGGTCAGGAGGATGGGAGTCCCCAGTTCCAAAGCCAGCATTTATGCATACTCAAGGTAGCCACTTCATGGCATGGGACTTGGGAAAGGCATGGGACTTGGGAAAGATACACTCATGGCTGAACTCACATGTTGCTCTTTGACTAAGGTTTTCTCTCTGAATTCATCCCTAGAGATTTATAAACCAATGGAAATACCTAAATGAAGTGAATGAGCAAACTCCCATTCAACTTGATGAGTCTTGGATTTTTATTCTTAAACATTTATAAAAGAAATTTTTTGAGCCATAGATAGCTCAAGTGTCAGCCGCGATGGAGACAGAGAGATAAAGCAAAATTGATCAGTATCTGTTATGGCTGCTTCAAGGTTTCTAAAAGTGTTCTTTTGCAATCCACAGTAAATTTTTTATGAAAGAAAGGGATTAAAACCACGAATCCTTGATTTTATAATGTACTTTGTTTTCCAAAATCCTTCCCATACCAAGTTCCTGCAGACAGTTATCTGCAAAACAAGAAAAGATGTTCTTCACTCTAGAGAACAGCAAGGAGCTTCTCCCAGGGAATAATCTGTTACACTCTGAAAAACTCCAGACATACAGAGGCAGAACTGGAGTAAGACAAATGCACAAAATCCATACCAGCTTATTCTTAGATAAACTGTCAATAGTTACCACTCAAGCCTCAATTAAGACATAACTAATGATAATGGTAATAAGGTAATGATTTCACTGACCCTAAGTGCGCTGTTGTGCACAAAATGGTTGCTTTCAGAGGCATCTTTTGAAACAACTCCAGAAAATCTCCACAGAAGAAGAGAATTTTTTTTAATTAATCAAAAATTAGTTTCTGAGTTGTCAGAAAATCTTTAGGTGTTGATATAGGGTAAAATGGAGGGGAAAAAAACCCCATAATACTGACTTCAGACTTAGAGCAGAAAAATCACTATATTTTTGAATATTTGTTTCACAGGAATATAGGTAATAACTCAATTTCTGAGTAGATCTAGACTAGTTCTTTTAACTTGTACAATTTAAAATGTTAAATAAATTAGTTAGAAAGTAACATTCCTCATTTCATTCTACCTATTCATTTATTCTGATGAAAATAAGTAGTTAAATGGAGCAGTTAAGCAAAAATTCTTACTTTCTGATTTCTCACTTGTCCAATTGTCTAGAGTGACAATTTTGGGATACTTCCCAGCAGCAAATGAATAAACAGGCAGTGTGTTTCTTTCAGAAATTCCTGCATATGAAGGTGGCATTTTTTGGTAACAGAACTTCTACAAAATTATTTGCCAGAGATTTAGCCTGAAAGGAAAAATACCACAGTGCAGGAAAAAGCTAGTATTAGAAATGAAATTTTGTCACAATGGTAGATGTGACAGAAAGTGCTTAAAACCTGTCATTTCACAGCACATAAAAAACCTGCTGAAAACAGAGATGGACTTTATCTCTTGAAGAAAAAGCTACTTAGACATGACTGCTCCATCTTTTAAAGCTTTTCTTGCTTCTGCTGCTGAAACACTTAAAGGACTTAACACTTCCAGAACCACGCAATTTCTTCTGCAAATAGTACATTTTGCTTTTGGATAGAAACATACTCTTTTCAATTCATATTTTAAGAAATTACTCAAAATATAAAGTTAAACACATGGACAAGAACAAATCTGACAGGTTCAATCAACAGCTACATCTCTTTTTGAAAGTAATGCATGGCTATACTCATATAATCTATCTTTCTTCAAAGCTTAAAAAGAAGCCCATATTACTAGAACATATTCATTTAAAGCATGTTGAAAAACATTGAAAGATTAATGGAATGTAATAATTTTTAATAACATAGCCTTAAGCTGTGATAAAAGAACCCATATTTCTTGTTCTGATCATTTGCATTTTCATTTAAAATATTGCATCGCCTTCCATTAAGACCTGTGCAAAGAAGTGATCTAATTCTTGTGTTAGAAAACATTTATTACTGAATAGAATTCATGGCTCAGTGTAGAAACTTTTGCATTGCAAAGAAATTTAGGTGTCATGTTAGGAACAAATGTAAGGTGTATTGGGAGTGGGATATTGTGATAGTTTGGGGTAACCTAAGAACATGAATTTCAGAA
Organism: Toxostoma redivivum; assembly: GCA_013397375.1. Classification (NCBI taxonomy): domain Eukaryota; kingdom Metazoa; phylum Chordata; class Aves; order Passeriformes; family Mimidae; genus Toxostoma; species Toxostoma redivivum. Next base: position 89,287 of record VXBI01007052.1, on the reverse strand, counting down.
AATATTTCTGTAGTTACATAGATTAGTATACCACATGGCTTTTATGTGCCATCAAATTACAACATTACCATAAAAATGCAAAGACTGAAAAACAAGTCATATTCAAGTAAATATAAAAAGATATCTACAGGGAAGGAGAAAAGTTTAAGAACTTTCATGGGGAGGGTTAGAGAGACCTGATTTTAAAAATTCGAGGCCTTTGAAATTATTCTTTTCACAAGCAGAATACCAGCAGGAATTAAAAAGCAAACAAAAAAAAATGAGTGGGTTCATTTTGACTTAATGTCACTGAGCAGAAGAGAGGCAGGAATGCGTAACACTACAACATGCAGTCTACCCTATGACTGTACAACAGTCGACAACAGTACAACAAAATGCAGTACAACAAAAATGTCTACCTCACATGAGGTCTTTGGAGAGGTCAAATCAATAATTTAACTGTTTTCTTGTCTGAAAAGAATGGGAAACTAGAGGTGGTTAAACCACCTGCTAATAATACATCTTAAAAAATAATTTCCCCAGAATTACAATTAATCCCCAAAATGCATCTCCTTCAGGTGACATGCTCAATTCCTTTTCCCCAAGCTGGCCCTCCAGCAGAGGCTTGCTGTTGCTGCTCATTGCCTGCAGCCTTTAGGCACCAGCACCTAGCTGCACACCCAAGGGGTAGGCATGGGACCACTCTCCTCAGCTGCTTAGTGACTCATCTGAGAACCCTAACGCTCAGCTTTGATTGGCAGCCAGGGAAAAGGAACGTGTTAGCAATGCTCTGCAATCTCCCATTCTACATGAAATAATTTCAACTTTTAACCTAACATAGTGCTCATACTTGGTGCCAGACCAGGGATCATGCTAGAGAGGGTGTTGTACCCAAAATTCTCCCAGAGTTCAGAGCTCATTATTCACTGGTAAATTCACTCAGTCAGGAGTTCCGGAAGCAGCCCAGGATCCCAGCTATGGTAAACACCAGGCCCAAGGAAAAAGTTAGAAAAGCATTTTGGGGCTGATAATGCATAGCTGCCCATTGACATCTCAGATGTTAAAATGACAAGAGCTGCTGTGCCAGACGCCATGTACTAACAAAAAGCACTGCACTGCCCCTGGTTTTATTCTATTTGCATGTCCATCAGGAATGGGTCTGCCAGAAAACATTTTGCAGGATTAGATCTCATACAGTACACCCTCTTCTAACACTTGCACTGCTCCTTTGAGCTTTACATATGCTTTTGAAATTACTTGGTTACCTAAGTGCATTCGCCAGTTCTAAGAAAAACAACATCTATTTTACATGCAGCCTGCTGAAGCAATTTTTCCAGCTCAACCTCTCTCCCCAAGACAAAGGCCACCTTCCTGGCTGCCTGCCCACCTGCCTGGGTGGGCAGGGCTTCCCACTCTGCTGTGTGAACTGGTGGCAGTGCTGGCACCCTGTGCAGCTTCTGGGCCAAGATGAATGGGGTTGATAGTCTACAGTAAACATCCCTTTTCCTATTATTATCACGGGCTGTATCACTGAGCACAAGCTCAGCTGCAGATTTCAAAATAACTTGAAGTAAATGTTTTCTGTCACTACTATGAGCACATGAGAGCAAAATTTCAAGCAATATGAAGTGTGCTTAATCTAGCAGGCCCAACAAGCCATGGTACTGGCACCTGCCTTATGCAATTGCACCACAGTAATTTCTGAGAAATTTCTGAGACTTCCACACAAAATATCATAAAAAGGAAGAGGAAGAAGGAACTTCAGGTGTGAGAGACTCCTTTGTCTTCTTGTTAGTGGTGTTTGTTTCAGAAGAAATATATCTCAGCCTGGTCTACACAGTATTCATACATACTTCAGTAAGTGCTCAAAGTACAAAGTCTCTCCCAAAGCCAGCACTCACTCCCAAAGCAGAAGAAAGTTGCACTCTTTGTAATCAACAGCCTCGAAGAGGTGATAAAGCTCTCCTGGCACACAATTACCTCCATCTCCCACAGAAATCAGCATTGAGCAAACTGATGCTTGTTCTGTCTTTTGCAGACATTCTTGAAAGACAATGTGGGCATCAGGGCCTTTATACAGCACTCTAGGATTCAAGAAGTGATAGCAGGACAGTTCAAGACCATGCATCTCAGTTCTCAACATGGGAAGTACCTGCTTATTAATTGAAAGGCACAGACTTTCTGGATTCCCTGTGTTTAAACACCCTGTTTAAAACAGCCTCAAGAGAAGTTTTAGTTCCTGCCAAGAGAAGGCAAAATATCCTTGAGAAGGAGCCCACCAAATTATTTCTTCAGGCTACTACATGTCTTTTAAGCAAGACTTCTTTTGAAATCCAGTTTGAGAACAACAAATGTTAACAAACTGTATGGAAACATGTATACTCATTCCCTCAGAAAACATTGTAGAGGTCCAGAGACCACCGTCCATTTAAACAAAACATGGAAAAAAAATTGGATTTCAACCAAAACTACCTGATTTCTCATATTTGTTATCACTCACCATCTAGATTGTGGACATTTCTGAGAATAAATCATATAACATTCTAGAACTTTATGAAACAAGAAATGTATTTTTCCGGATTTTTACCTGTTGCTTTTTCACTTAGGTACAAGCCTAGCACATCTGGCTAAAGAATGTCATCATGCTCCAGATGTTTAAAATTGCTTGAAAGAGCATTCCCTGAAAATCTGTGCTGTGCTTTCAAACATGTAGTCATAATTTTGCTTGTTGCCATAGGCAAAAAAATATTTTTCCAATTCACCTCTTTCTAAGAATGATCTTTACCTGATAAGTTCACTAGCACATTAAGAAAATAATTATTGATTGAAAAACCATGAAAGTTTTTTAAAGAATATAGATGATATAGACAGCTTCTTACAGAAGACAGTATTATGAGCTTATGAAGTTAAAGAAGTCTCTGTTCCAACATCTCACTGAAATCATGCATCTTCTGCACTGAAACACATATTTGACTGTCAGAAGGGAGACAGTACCAGAAAGTGCAGTTAAACAAATGACATGCATAAAATATAAATACAAACACTCTCTACATCCTTATCCTCTATTCAGCATAATGCAGGTAATTAACACTGTACTACAGCCGTTAAAAATAGGCAAATGAAGTTTTGGGGGTTTGTTTCCCAGAATAGTGCTGCACATCATCAGAAAATGCTACATGAAACAGAAGTCCCTGTAAAATAGCCCAAATATTCATTTTGCAACAAGGTCTACCTGGAGCAAAGTGGGGGAGTATATATTGTCCAGAAACATAGAGAACAGAATCAATGAGTTCAGCTATAGTTTGCTGATTTAACTACATTTTAACCTCCTAGGACAATAACTATGTAATGGTTTCAAGCAAGCAGAAACTACAGTTGCAAGGATAGGAGCTGAGACTTAAAGTACTTTAGAAGTGAAGCATTAACAACCTTATAGGGTTATTTTAATATATTTTAAGTACTTTTGACTTCCTAGCTACTTTCACTCAAGAGAATTAAGGATCGTAAAAGATAACTGCTGTTTTGTTTCATTATCATACATTTAAAGGTAGTGCTAATGTTGTTGAGAATGTCACAAAAGTAATTTCAATCACAGGAAGTGTTGGTGTTGATAATAGGGCGGATGAGATTCACGCCAAAATAAAGGCACAAAGCTATTCTAACTGTTCAAGTGTGTACCCAAGAAACCAAGAGCTTTAACTCAAGGAATAAATCACTTGCAAAAACCTGAACCAGAAATCTTATTGAGCCATAACAGCTCTTGCAAGTTTGGCTAGTTTTATTCGTCAGAGGAAGTAGTGACTTTGGCCCTGAAGTCAAACAAGAAGGCCAGCAAAACAATCTAAGAAGTCCAGGCTTCTCCTGCTCTGACCTCAGCTGCTGGAAGGCAGCCTCCTCCTGTTACTGCTGTGATTCTTATAAACTGGGAATCTTATTTCCAGATTCTTCAGTTTACAGGAATCGAATATGTTTGCCCTTCAACTCCTCAGTGTAAGATGGTTGGATGTACACAGGCTGTTTTTCAGGGGGAAGCTTTCTTTCAAGTTCCCCAAGAGAATATTATGAAAACTGTAGATATACTTTAGGTTATATCATTCTTGCCATCTCTGTGTAATTGCTTTGAGGCATAAAAATTCCTTTCTCTTCAGATTCTCACAACACACCTGCTTGGATAAACCTCAATTTCACTGAGAAAAAAAATGTTCACAGAAACATTTTCCTTTGACCTGGGACTCCACCTTTTCCCTGAGGCCAACTGGCAAGGCCACGTCCTCCTCAGCTGTTCAAGCAACGCCCAGTAATCATAACTGCACAACTGGTTATTTGGGCTGATGGAGGTCTCTAGTGGAAAATCAGCAGAAACACAAGTTCATCTCCAAAATTCAAGATAAGATCAGTTTAACAGGAAAAAAGAAAAGGCACTTCCTCCTCACCCGTGAGGGCAGATAGCAGAAACTTTTGCTAAACAATTTGCTCCTCAAATAAAAAAGAACTTGGAGAATCATCTTCCTGGGCAAGATGAAGCCTTTGTGGACATTAGAGCAGAGGTGTGATTGGGAAGATGAAACACCCATTCTCATCTTTCTCTTGGCTAGAAGTGCTTAAAGAAATATTTCTTTGAAAAAAAGCCAAGAATTTATGGATTTCTTCTAAATCCTGTAACTTGTGACCAGTAGCTCTATACTGCCAACTTTGGCTGATATGGCATAATTTCCCTCATTGGAAAAGGTAACATTATATTTTAAAAAAAGGTGAATTATATTATGTAGATGAGAAATATTATGCAACTATATAAATTACCGTGAGCTTGCTAGTAATTTTCTTAATGGCCAAATTGCTTAGAAGCAACATATATACATAAGCATAATCATGACTGACAAACACCAACAGAGTGTGGCTAAGCATAGCAGACCTGCTTGGGAATTGCTCTGTCAGCAGGTGCAGGTGGACGTTCTCCCTTCAGGTACAGGTAACATCCCAGCAACATAGAAAGTCAGTCAGCTGCCAGATGCTGAACAGGCCTCCAGGAGGAAAAGAAACCCCAAGCCACATATGAATCTAGCCTTGACTTTCTGTTTGAAAGTCAGGTTGTTTACCAAAACTTGCTGATTGGTAAGAAAGAGCACTGCAATTTACAGCTATAAACCATACTGATTCACCTGGGAAATAACTGCTCACTGAAGATAATTCTGCTAGCATGGCACACTTCATCCCAACATGGGCAGAAATTTAAATTGCACAAAGAATGGTGTTCAGAGTATCCAGAAGGTCTAGAGAACTCTTCAGCCAAAATCAGTGCAAACCACTACCCTAAGGGATGCACAGAAAAATGTGACACTTTCTACAAGGACCACAGGATGTTTCATCTCCTGTCAGATCCAGTATCACATTCCAAACATCTTGATACTAAAAATCAAATCACCTTTTAGTTAACCAAATATTCACTCTGGGCCAGTATTACTGTTTTAGAACAGAATAATGGTTTTAGCACTGAAATCCACAGTAACTTGTTTTATAATAAAAAACACTATACATGTACATGGTTGCACCAATATAATGAGTGTTTCATTAAAACAGTCTGAGGAAGGTAAGAAATATTTCTCTGTTACAGCTATAGTCAATTACGCACAGAAGAATGGAGGTTGAGAAGTTGGATACTTCTATTCTGGATTTCTTTATTCTCTAGTGCATAGTATGGTTCTTATGCAAGTCAAAGTAATTGAATACTGGGCATTTCATTCATGCTATATCACAGGAATTTTTGGAATTGTACACTGCAACAATGGTGGACAAGAGTTTGTCACTCTGATACAGCAAATTTTTCTCAAAGTGCCATTCTTGTGACAAGTTACACAGGCTTTTGCCAGTAACAGAAATTTATTGTAGATGAAAGTATTAGTTTCCGTGCTCCCTATGATCCCAAATTCCACATGGGAATAAAATCTTATATAGAATCAAGCAAATCATTCACAATGAACAATTTCTCTCCCTAAATATCTTCCAAGAGGATACTTTCCTCCTTGTTATTCAAGCACATAAGTAAAACATTTCTAATTGTATTATGTCATCTTTCAATCAGTAACTGGATCTTGAGAGTTGTAGACTTGGTCTGGCCACCAGTCTCTTAAATCATGTTTTTAGATTACATTTCCCAGTGAGAGAGAGGTAAGGCAAAAAAAATATACCAGGTAGGAGATGTGTTTATTTGTTTAATAAATACAGAAAGCACAACAATATGAAAAAACATTTCTCTCTATCCAGTCACCCCTGCATAGCTCAGCTCTCCAGTTTCCCCCAGCCCTTCCCACCTGGCTATCATCCCCAGTGACATTCAGTGGGCATTGCCTCCCATTGTTCAAGTCACCTGCACCCCAGGGAGGAGGAGGCTCAGCTGCATCTGCCCTGGCAGGAACTGCCCACAACCACTCATGAGTTAGTCTTAGGCTCTCTCGGACTTGGAATTACTTCCTACTGCTTCAATGAAGGCTTATGCAATATACTCATGGGTCCTCACTTTCCTTAAAAATTAATGTGAAGGAGGTATGAACACAGTTCAGAAAAATTTATCATAATTCTAGTCTAGACTTTGTGACAGTGCTTTTCCAATATTCCCACTACTTCAAATGAAAGATCATTGTAAAAACATTTACTCCATTAAAAAAAATAGCATCTTTAGCTACCTATGCATTTACAATAGAACTCACAAAATCATATTTTACTCCAGGATTCCCTTCAGGACAGAAACTTGGTTTTAACTTCCTGGAGTCATAAGGACATTCAGTTGTATAGAAGTTCTGTGGGCCCTCTATCCAGAGATAAAGTGTTATTTTATCTCTGCTCATATTACCCTACACATTTCGTTCAAAACACGATGAAGTGTTACTGTACCAACAAAATTGCTGTTTTGCAAAATACAGCTATTATAAGAGTTGCTAAAATCTAGTTGGCACTGTTCTGTTTCCTTGTGAGTACAGATTAGTACAATGTCCCAGTTTCAGTCTGCTGAATTGAAACACCTCTTATTTAGCAACAGAAAGCTGTCAATACCCTTCAAAAGTGAAAAAAATAAATAGCAGAGATATTGTTTGCTATTTGCAAGTACCTGGATAAAGAAGCAATTACTTTTCCAGACATTAAGGGAACCACAGTTGGGACTTGCCTTTAGACACTCACTAAAAAAAAAAAGACATCAAAAATTATTTATCATTGCTTTTCTCAAAGGATTTTTTTTCTTCCTTGATTGAAATAGCTAGTGACCACTTACAGAGCAGAAGAAACCATATCTTTGGTAATCTCTGGTTCTCAAAGATAAAATATGAGAAAACACAAAAATTCAGTGTTCATATAAGGTTTAAAAAAAATGCTGAAATGTGATTGCCCTCAGTCACAGAACACATTTGAAGCAACCCACTGAGCCTAACTCAACCACAGGACTGCACAGATTTTCCTTTCTCAGTGCTGGAATTTTTGCAGAGAGCTGTTTTTTAAGAAGAGCCAATTAAGAAGATTTTTTGGGCCATCACTCATGCTGCCAGATCCTGGTGCACCAGTGGGAGACGTGACTGCCTCTTGAGGCTCACAATCTCACCCTGCCCAGGGTTCCTCCCTCCAGTCTTCTGCTGGTCGAGGGGTTTGCATACAGGTAGATGGGTCTGGAGTAAAGTGTGCAGCTCCTGATGTGCCATCCAGCTTTCCTGGACACCGTGGGAGCAGCAGCCACTGTGCTGTGTGGCAGCATGGGGCAGGAAAGCAGCGCTGAGCCACTGCAGCAGTGACCTTTCCATGGGCAGGGCACCCATCTGTGGTCCCAGAACATGTGTGCACACTGCCTCAGATGGCTCACTGCCTGCTGCTCAGGTGCTTTCAGTGCACAAAATCCACTTCACTTTGTTGTTAGGCAGCTTTTGCCCCAGCTGCTAAATCCCTGACTCTGAAGACATAAGCACTGCTTTGCATACCTGTGGAGATGAAGGAAGGGTTGCAAGAAAATCTATCCTGTTGCAAGAACTTCAGGAGCAATCAACCAGGCAGACCCAAGTGCGTGGCAGAGTGTCTTCAGAAGAGCTGAATATCTGCCCTAGACTGATTTTAGCTATGCTGATAAGTATCAGGCGAAAATGTGGGTGCAGGAGTTAAGAAACAAAGGTATGTGTTTTGCAGCATATGTTGCAATTTTGAGCTTCATGCAGCAGGAAGGGGGTGAAACATCTGATAGTAGCAAATACCCTGAGGACAAAGACACTATACATTAATATGGGAACCGTTCAAGACAGCATTCAATGTGTTCTAAAAGCTGGCCAACTGGCATACTGTTTCCTTTCATTAATCTGACTTAATGAGGTGCTCTGTTGAAAAAGATAGTTAAACAGAATATGAAAAAACAACTGTGGGACATGTATTTCAGTGTCAGAGGCTGGATGGTGGTGAGCAGGAGTGGTGGCAGGGACACAGGGGACCAGGGGTCAGCATGGCGAGGGCCCGTCTGCTCCCAAAGAATGGTTTGCACAGCAGGAACTGGTTTGTGCACTGTGCAGAGGAACCAGCTACAGGACAAACTGGCTTACGAAACAGGTCATTGCATTTCCACTCAAGTCAGATGACTTTCATTCCCGACAGCAGTGCCAGCATTTTATGACTGTCAGTGAGGTTAGTGTGGGACAGCACTTCACAGGTCACAAACTCTGTATGCCTGCACTAATCGGGTCCCCAACTTCCATGTAGTTAACAGGTGATGATACACATGCATGTCTGATTAAACAGCCCACAGGATCTTCAGAAACTTGGGATTTGCTATGCTCCATGTCCTATAGAAATCATTACTATAAAAGGCAATGTATTAAACTTCTCCTGTCTTCTCACCCTTTTTCTGTTCTTTAAAATCTTACCTGGAGATAAGTGCAAAAGGTTTCTTTGCACAAAGTATGTTTTAATGAGTGAAGACTCACTTTGTGCACAGTCAGGTTCTTTTGCCAGGTTCCCAGGGAGGCAAGAATGGTGGTGTCATCATTACTGTGAAACTGGAGGCAAAGATGTCAGGCAGAGCTTGTCAGGACATCTTCTGAGGTTTTACTGGGAAGCCTTCAGGGTGAAGAAAATTGGTGACCTTTATACAGAATTACTACAAACACAAGTAGGCTTAGACAGAGAAAAAAAGATTCAGGGAAAGTTTTCTATTAGGTTTTGCTCATAGTTCAAGCCAAGTAAAGCAACTTCATTTCCCTAAGAAAGTGCTGCCATATGGAGCAGGATGAAAATGCAATTTAGTCAGCAAGAGTTATTGGATGTTATAGCAGACAATACTAGTAGGAGTTTGCAATATTATATTGGGTTATGATTTGCTGCAAATATGACTGGTTCCTGTTATATTCTACTGTTACAAATTAATAACTCACTATAAGAAAATAAAGGAAGGGCGGACCTAAAGAGCAGGAAAGACTCAATGAGCACTAATGAGCTTCAGGGCTGTCTCACCAGGAAAGCTGTAGAAACTTCTTCCCTTGAACTTTTAAACAGTTTCTAGTAGTATCCCAAAGGAAATATCCTTATCCACGCCTTGCAATAATTTAAAGAATGTTTATTTTTCTGAGGAGAAAAATCCATGGGCATAAAAGAAAAGTTGTCTATGTTGCTAGTAAAAATTAGAGTTACATTTGAATTTTATTGACCTTATTTGACCTTGTTTTATTAATTTCATGACTTGTGTGAGAAAAAATGAAAAGGTATATAGATATACTCTAATATCACATTCAGTTTTTGCTTTCTCTCCCTTCTTTATATACAAGCAACAAATAAAATGAAAGCAATAAAAAAGTGCAATTAACTAAAACCTGAAGTCTGAGTGTGGTGTTTTATTTATATTTTTGAAAAGCAGTCTCTGGACCACCTTTTGATGTTTTTTGTATCACAGGTATATAGAAATAGTGAAACATTCACTTGAGGTTTGCTCTGTCCTTTTCATAATAAGGTAAATGCTACTGCAGAATTCCTTAGATTGATTCCTTTCCAGAGAAAATGTGAGGCAGATACTAAGGTGCTGTGCAGGGCCAGTGCAAATCACAACACCTTGCCTACAAGTTGTTTTTCAAGAGCAGTGCTCTATATCTCTGCATAATTTTCTGCGTGGCTGTTCTCACCCTCCAGCACCTCTGCAGGGAAGGAACACTGCCATCTGCTCAGTACAGCTGACTCTGGGACCCCTTGCACATGTCCCACTCCTGGTGCAGCCAAGGGCACTGCTCCTCTGCCTGCTGCCCCTGGAGCTGCCTGGCTCCTGAACACTGGTGGTCACCCAGTCCAAGATGCCCTCTGCCACATCATCCTTATCTGCTTCTCCTTTTAAATGGCAGCGTAGGCCCTGATCCTGCTGTGAGAGGAAAAGGATAGGCTGTTTGTGGAAGAGGGAAAGAGAGGACATGCTCCCTCTGGACAGCAGCAAGGGCAGGGAAGCAGCAAAGGGATGCATTCCATAGGGCCAAGAGAGAGGAAGCACAGACACCATTAGGGCAGGAGGAAGTTTCCCCTCACTATGCACAGCACAGGACTGATCACCACAGAGTGAGGGGGTGAACCTTGATTCTGGCTAATAAATTATTCCAGTGTCAGTGGATTAAGTACAAAAGTCCAAAATTATTGAATTTGTGCAATTCTTTACATATCTCATGTTGTGTCTGGGTTCAAAGAGCCCCCCGTGACTCATATGCGTCAAGCTGCAATCAGAGACCCATGTCTCTGATTTTTCAGGTTCAAGAAGATTTTTGCTTTACCAATCAGATTTTTTGACATAATCATGTTCCTGCATGGGATCCAGACGCAACAGCATGAAAAAACCTCACCTGCCAGTCTGAAGAAAACATCACACAGCAACTGGAGATGAACAATTCCCAACACGCAGACTTTAACAGGAGGCTGTATGGTATGTTCACAGTTAGTACATTTTTAATGCACTCTCCATTCCTTCTCTTTGTGAACTGTTTGTTTGTTTTTAAATACAAGGATGTTAAGTATTTGAATGATGAACCTACCTGTTGGCAGTTGCAGTTGACCCAGTGTAGTTTTTCTGTCACATTTGGTCTGTCATCAAGCAAGCTCTTGGTGGCATAAAGCAAGATCTACAATGCTGCAAAAAGGCAGCTGAGAGCTGAACAGGAGGTCTCAGTACTACCTAAACTACAGTTCCACAGTACCCGGGATCATGGGGGGTGGGTTAAATTTGATGGGAGAACACAGTAGTGATGTTTGTTGTTTGTGTAATACTTACAATCATTCTATATTAATTCAATAGCCTTTTTTCTTTTTCTTTCTACACTAGTTCATGTAACAAAACTCTGTATGTGTTCAATTAATGGCATTCATTTCCATTCTGTTTAGATAAACAGGATCCTTTTGACCAGAATTAAGAGGACTATGTGTTTGGGGATGTGAATTCAAACCTAGACACATTTAACCAAAAGTGTTCAGTGCTACTGTGTACTCACACACTACTGTACTTCTGCATAGTCATTTCCCTCCTTTCTTCCATCCATTATATATCAAAATTTCTAATCACAAAATAATGTTCGATAAACAATTTTATTTTTTTAATAGTGGAAAAAGTCAGATTTAACATCTTAAGCAATTTGACTTATTAACAATTCCTCAAGAATTTGGAGAGGTTTTTTTTAGCTCAAACGTTGAAATAAACTCTCTCATTTTCTTGAGTTTATAGTTTTGCAATCTGGCAATTTCATCCCGGACAAACTAAAATAAAATCCACTCATAAAATTCCTTATGCAATATCCTTATGCAATATTACCAGGTCAATAAATCACCCAAAAATCCTGTTTTCATATGGAACAGTTTTTACCTTGCCTTAAATTTGGACAGGATAAGTAAAATTGTCAAACAACTAGAAGTTACCTTCCAGGTATTTGGAAATGAAAGGTGATGCATCTGAGAACTTTCTTACAATCAAACACCCACTCAGTGGATTAAAGGCAGGTGAGATGCAGGTAGACAGATATCTGCAACAGGTATTGCTAAGCTGTTCTCTGGTGAGATGTTTAAAATCCAAAATGCAGACAGTGACTAATTCTAGAACCCAAGTGACAGAGAAGGGTTTTAGTAACAAATAGAAATATGTGCTCTACACCAAAAAAAAAAAAAATTAATGTCATGATATGGCAAGTAATCCATATCAAGGTTTATGTGAATAAATAATGTCCATGTCTGTATGGTGTCTCTGCTATTCAGGCTTACAACAAAGGTCATGGAAGTTCTGACATGAAATAAATTGTTGTTCTATTGCATTGTGGTGCTCTATGAAGGGGAAGGTGAGGGCTCAGGAAGCTCAATAATGATGAATGAAATTAATTAAAGACTTCCATTTTGTTCCCCTGCCTCCAAGGAGACCAAAATGGAGGGGGTCTCAGAGAAGAGTGGTTCCCTTTACATCCAGCAAGGTAAAAGGCAGATATATGGAAAGGGGAGAAGATTTAACTGATACATGGAGTATACTTGCATATTTAGATGTTTTTATTACTAAATTAAGGATGTATTTCTGATCAGGAAAAATGAATTATTCTTGCAACAAAACATTTTCATATATACAGGCCAGCTACTACCAAACTAGGAATAAATATGTCACCTCTACCAATGTTGCTTAAAGTTGTCAACAGACCAAACTTGACTTGTGCGCTCACTGTCTGGCAGGTACCAACAAGTAACTAATTTTCTTAGCTTATTCTTTGAAGTTTCTTCCAGGGATGTGCAGATACAGAAATGTACCCCTACAGTTTTACCATTTTTGCAAGCATTAACTGCTGGGGAAAAACATAAAGCCTTGGCATATCAGAGCACTGGTCAAAGGCAACAGGCACAAAACAGAACATACTTATCTCTGTTCAAATTACCTGTTTCATTGTGTCTGTGCTGTACAGTCTCCATGCTGACTCATGCCATTACTTCATGGGAAGCTCCTCTAAAAAGTGATGAGCAGTATTTCTGTGATGTAAATACATGGTGTCATTATCTGCATCTGACTTTGCCACTGCTGTTGTCCTAATGAGATATCTAGAACTAAACTTTCTGAGATATACTGAAATAGCCATCAGTACAGAGGAGGTATCAAAGAAACTTTGGGGGGAAAGAATAAAAAACAACTGTGGCATTATTTTTACATTGTGTGATTATGAGGAAGAAGAGGAACTGGAAAATTATTTCACATTATCTTTCTTTGTAACTCTTCTGTTGACATGCTGTGTATTTATTTCCTGTTTCTAAAAAACAGAATTTCTCAGGTTTCTATTATTTAAGGACAGCTAAACAAACTGTGTACAGAAATACTTGTGAATTTCCTGGGGTTAGAGTTTTTCGTTGCTTGGCTTTCCTCTAAATTCCTGTTCTTACTTTTTCCCCTGCAGAGCAATCCTGTCTCTCCTGGGAAAAAGCNGGGATTAAGGTAAACTTCATTTTCAGCCTTCCCTGTGATACTGACATAGCCAGAGGAAATTCTGAGGTTGCAGCTTTGCAGCACTGTGAACACTGGGTTTCAGTCTCAGTCTTCCCTTCCACAGAAATATGCTACTTGCAGCATGAGATCAGTTAGCTGTTCATGACTGAGCATGTTACAGTAAACAGTCTGCTTTCATCATGCAGGCTTCCCAGCATTTTTTCAGCTGGGAAACAACTGTGAGAACAATGGAGGATATGTCGCTGACAATAGGTGCAATATCATTTACATTTCTGACAAGCTCTCAGCATAGCTTTATTTCAGCTGAGTTCCTGCCTCCATTATGTGACTGCAATGTGCCTGCCGAGAGATGAAATGCTGGCTCCTTGACAATAGCCAAAGAGGGATACACCCAGTATTGGTTGAACACAAGGTGACTTTCCCAGCTTATAGAGGCCTGGGAAAAGACATGAATAATGCTGCTGTAAACCACAATATCCAGAAGGTATTGAGCTTTTCCTCACACAAATGAAACAAAAATAAATAATGGCCAGGTGGATACTGCTGGTGCACATAATTGCACATAAACTTTTAGACCAAGTCTTTGAATGTTGCTGGAGAAACTTCCTCAGGGTGCTTGGGATTTTTCTGTACAGAAGCAAACCTTTGCACTTCTCAGGCAATGGTTTACAGAATGCACTCTACTGCTGTCCAGATTCCTATTTTTGTTTGCCCTGTGCTGCAAACACGTGCATTTGCAACACAAGACAATGCCATAACTAATGTCTAGGGAGTTAGAACAGGTGCAGAGAACATACAGAGCAAGTGTGGTGCTGGATAATAACTGTGGGAGTACTCTGTTGAAGACTCATGCACCAAACACTTCGTCAGGATCATGGGATTGCTCATCTCTCTTTTCACAGGCTCACTATGCACACTGCTAACAAATTGCAGTGGAGGATCATGAGTAACCAAGCACAGGAAAAATTCTAAGCAGATGTCACAACTCCGTACTTCAGCACAACCCTTCTCTCACTTATCTTTGTGAACTTACATTGTCTTTTCAAGGTCTGCATGGCTATTTTTTAGGGCTGAACATATATATTCCTTACCACCTACACAAGAGCATATTACATTGTCAACCTCAGTTTGTAGCAGCCCATCCTCTCCATCTCACATTGTGTGTCAAGACAGATGTCTCTGTATAGCAATCCTATGTTAGGGCTAGTCATTGTATTGGGCATAAACTGTCTTTTGACTTGGGCTCCCAGAGAGCTCTCTGAGCTCAAAACAGGTTGTACACCACTGCAGACAATCATTACACCATGCTTAAGCAGCTAATTTGTGCTTGTGTCAGACTCAGCAGCCCTGCTTTCCAGTGTGGTGAATTATTAATTTTCAAAATTTTTTTATTGAAAAGATAATTGCAAGATTTACCAGCCTAATGTCTCAAAACCGTTCAAAACATAAAAATAAATTAAAAGCACGTTCTCCATAAGAACAAATGCACCAAACATTTCACATGCTCAGAGAGCTCTTACTAAGACTTCAGGAGATGGTACTACTCATTAAGAAAAAGTTGCAATAATATAACTAACTCCAAAACAGGGATAAAATTTACAAGAAGGCAAAACCAGTTATTTTGTTGACTGATACGTTCTGCTATCGAAAGTATACAGCTGTTTCTTACCTTTGCAGATCACGTTGGTGTTATGCTGTCATATCCCTAACCACTACCTTTCAGTGAGCCTCTTGTACCTCTTACTGCTTCCCCATCCGAATTTAGATCATTGTTGGATGCCCCCTGCACTGACTGCGCCTCGAAGTTCACACTGTTTCTCAAAGCATTCCCGCTGCTTGGGCCAGAATTTGAGAACTGATGGCTCGTTGTAAACTGCAGGAAGACACTCAGTTCAAAGATAGGTTCAGGGATATATTTCCTCTATGTAGTTCTGCCAAGTGCAGTGCTCACCAGCAAAAAATCATGGAGTTCAGTGCAAGTGGAGATTTAGAAGCTGCAGACAGAAGTCAGCAGTCCAGACTCCTCTCTGCAAATGAAAGAGAGCCCTGTGTTTGTACAGCATTTTGGTGAGATAATTTTATGATCACGGGGAAGTGTAGAAACCCAGTCTAGACATTTCAGTCATAAGTTCAAAAAACTACCCCGAACTGACAACACAGCTTGTTGAGCCTTGGAAGTCCTTCTAAATCACTCCTCTGTGAAACCTAAAGTGTGACATTTGATTTTGTTTCTGGCAAAGCATTTTTTTGGTGCATGTATTTGAAAAATTTCCTACCTCCAAGAAGAAGGCACTAGCTAGGTCTGCCTGCACATTGTAGACTCCTTAAGATTGGAAGCAACCTTTAAGGTCAACAAGGCCGACCATTAATGTAACACCACCATATTAATCCTGAAACTATGTCCTAAAGCTTTCTGAACATTTTCAAGCATGGTGACTCCACCACTTCACCAGGCAGTCTGTTCCAATGCTTGACAACCCTTCCCATGAAGAAATTCTTCCTAATGCCCAATCTGAACCTCTCTTGGTGCAGCTTGAGGTAATTTTTTCTGGTCCTGTTGCTTGCTACCCAGAAGAACAGGCCAACCCCACCTGGCCACACCCTCCTTCCAGGCAGCTGTGGAGAGTGATAGTGTCACCCTGAGGCTCCTTTTCTCCAGGATAAACACCCCCAGCTCCCTCAGCTGCTCCTCACAGCACTGGTGCTCCAGACCCTGCCCCAGCTCCCTTGCCTTCTCTGGACTCACTCCAGCCCCTCAGTGTCTTTCTTGCAGGGAGGGCCCAGAACTGGACACAGCACTCGAGCTGTGGCCTCAGCAGTGCCCAGGACAGGGGGACAATCAGGATCCTGAGGGTGATCAGAATGGAAAGAGAAGGGACAGAGCAGACCCCGTGGCAAAGGGGGGGCTGGTGGAGGATGAGCAAGACACCGGTTCAGCCACAGCCTCTTCAGAGCTGAGGACTGTGAAACAGATAGATTTGAGGAATTTGTTTTGCATGTCATCCTGAATTATGTTGCCCTTTTTTCTGCTTAAAATTATCCGTTAAGACAATTAATTTATCTTTGTGAGTGAGAAAGATTAAGCTACAAGGCACAAAAAAGTTTTATTTTTCTGAATTGTTCAACAATGGCCTAAGAACAATGATTTATTTCAAATCACTAAAAACTTTAGCCCATCACTTGTGATTGTCTAACATGCATATGTTGCACAGGTAGAAGCATTTTAGATTAAAAAGACAGATAATTCCTTTTCTTTCAGTTTTACTCATCATTTTGAGAACTTTGTAAACTCTGAACAATATATTTGCAAATCTGGTTGGGTTTTTTTTTCACAATCTCACCATCTTATCCAGAAAATGTTACAGGACAAAAAGTCCCAACTTTTCATATGAAAAAGGTTTTTTCAATGCTTTTTCTCAGTGCTTTACCATATCTTCATGGCTTCTGTACCCTGCATGTTCATTAAGAGGGCAGTCTTTTAGAATGTTTCAGGGGACCTTCAAAAATTCCCCAAAACCTTCTAGAGTCAAATGCTGAGTGGCTTTGCTCTGACCTAATGCTTTCTTTTCTTGCCCACCTAGCATTGCCTAAGGAACAGAATTACAAAACACAGCATCAAGTTGCAGCCAATACTCAGTTTTAAAAGCAGGCCTGACATTACCACAATGTATGGGAGACATCTCTAGCCATCTGGTTTCGTTTCTGCTTCTTTCTCAGTGATGACTTTGCTTAGTCTCTTACTATCAGAGAAAAGGTGGAGCAATGCCTCCAAGTGGAAATTTATTGCTCTGCCTCTACTTTAGGAGATCTCCTGTTCAGATAAAAAGCTTGCTCTTCCAGAAGACGTTTATTTAGTAAGAGGTTTCTGACACAGCTCAAAGCAAGAAATGACAATGTGTAGGAGATCACCAAGAAAAGGTTGATTCCAAGTGTTTTTCTTATTGCTGCATAATTGCATGTTATTTCTGTCTCCAATAATAAAATTTGTTAATTGTACCTCTGAGTCACTGTGCTTTGCAACTCCTACATGTTAAAAATGTAATACTCTCATTTATAGTTATTTATTTTTATGAACACCAGAAGTATGCTGCACAGAAGCCCAGGCATATTTTCAGAAGTTTTGCTTGCAAAGACACATTCTTTTGATTACCTGCATTCCCCTCACTTGGTATTGCTCATCAGAGTTGGGCTGTTTATAGTTTCTGATTAGTAGAACTTGACTCAGGACAATTGCATTCTTAGAATATGAAGATAAATTCTTTCATCATAACAGAGGGATTAATCTGCACTAATGTCATTGATGTGATGCTGGTTTTTCATTAATAAGCAAATTAAAGACACAACCCACGTACATTCCACGTGTTCGTAATCTGAACACAATAAACTCTGAAGAACTCTGTGCATGCTACAGTGAAAATAGATGATGAGAAAATCCTTTCTCTTGTCTGAAAATAAGTTAGTTAAAACTAACCACGTTTATTCATGGCATACATCTTTTACCTTCAATACAGGCTATACTGCATAATCAGAAACAATTGCTGACCACAGAAATGCAAAGCAAAATGGAA
>VXBI01007052.1:50556-71258 GCA_013397375.1 Toxostoma redivivum | reverse complement strand
AAAAAAAAAAAAAAGAATGTAGAGTTTTTTTATCTCAGTTCAGCAAGTAGGAATAAATCAGTACAAAGCCTCTTCTGAACAACATAGTAGTCGCAGTGCTACACATAGAAGGTGCAAAGTTCACAGAGGCCCCAGGCAAAGACTGAAGTCAAGCTCTTTGCACTTGCATGTTGTTGACTTGCAGTGAGGCCCAGCAGCCTGGGGAGGCTCTTGCAGTGCTCAGACTTACAGCCCATAAATGGGTTTCCTGCAGTGTAACTGGGCCTGGTGCTAGTGACGCTGGTGTGATCAGACAGCTCTCAGACAGAAAACACCACCAGCAGGTCTGGAAAAGCTACAGAGGGCACATGTTCCTGCAGGACTCAGAGGAACCCAGCTCTGCAGTCACCTCACTCTCTGGAGCTGTCAAAGGGCATCAGAAATCCCAAAAGAAACTGCAGGCCTGGACACAGACTGATGTGTATTTTGGGACAGGCTGTCTGAGAGACATTAAATCCTTGCTAGAGATTTCTTTTGTCACTGATGCAAATACAAAATTTTGCAAATGCAAATACCTTCATGAATATTTTATCATTTTTGAAAAGTCCCTGTGCAAAACTATAGTCAGTCCTATCTCCTATTTCCTGTCCTACTGATATTTACAGCCCAAGCTTGGGGTGTCCTGCCTGCCCATCCATGGTGCTGGATGTGCACCATGAGCTATCTGAACATGGCAGACCTTTTAAGTTCCTGTGTAGTGCACCCCTGCTGCCACACTAGTTGCTCTGTCAGATTAGCACTGGCAAAGCAGGGTTTGTCATAGCAACTCTACTATAACCAAATCACCTGGGAAAGAAGTAGATCATGAGAGAATAAATCATGGGCAGATGGAAAATATGACAAAGTAAATAAAGAAGTATGGTGAGGGAGGTAAGAAGTGTCACAGGATAAGTAAGAGCTGGGCTGTATAGTTCTGAGGAAATGAGGAGGTGAGAAACTGAGATAAGGAAACAGCTAGGGGAATTAATTGATATGCCTTGGGAGATGAAAAAAATTGTCAGATCTTCTAAGAGAAGAGCCTGGGAAGGTAGTAATGCCAACTCTCTTGAGGGAGGATGAGAAGCAGACAGCCCAAGATAAGCAGCAAGAAAATGAATACCAGGAATAACCAAAAGACAATGCCAGGCTTGAGTAACAAGCCAAGTAAGCCAACAGAAGTACCAAGAGCCTGAGAAATAACCTTCAGGAGACAATTAACATGAAAGCCATCTCATGAGAGCCAGGAGCTGTGGTTTGGAGATCAAGACATAAGATTCTTCAGGTCAGACTAAAACTGAGGCATTTGCTGGTATAGAAGGTCTTTGCCTAGGTTTCTCATAGCAAGCAGATGCCAATTTTATCTGCTTCTACAATATGTATGTTGCACAGACTAGAATTACAGACAGTAGTGGCTTTCATTGTAGTTGGTGGAAACTGTTCAAATATACTTAGAAGTATTATGAAATCATAGCCCTTACTTGACCCAATGTAGTCTCTAAAAGTATAAAAAAATCATACAAATGGTTATATAACGAAAAAAAAAACCACAAAGAATAGCTGTGGAACTCATAATGATCTGGAGGTATGTGAGCTTCTCTTTGCATCCTCTCACTCCTCCAGGGATGCTGGTACTAATCGTAGCATGCGTTTTCTATCAGGTGCTTTCTCTTCTCTTCTTTAGTATGGCATACTATGGCAAGGATCTGGAAAGAAGAGAAAATGCCCACAAGTCCCTCCTGCATTACTATCCTTAGCTGCCACCCTGCTTTCAGTGACCCATCACAGGCATGAAAATGTAAACATAGAAAGAGAAGGAATCTGAAAGGACCAAACTCACCTGTGCTCAAGCAGGTATGCACGAGAGAGATAGCTCCCTCTACCACAGGGTCTTCATGTTGGGAATCACCATCTCACCTCTCTCAGTAGACTGTATTTTTAAGATTTCCTTGTGATTTATTTATTTCCTGAGAACAGGCCATTCCCTAGTCAACCCAGCAACAGAAATTCCCTGGTAATCTTTGAGAATGGGAGCCATCAGGGTGCCCCGTCATTCTGCAGGCAATTTAAGGGCATGAACCATTCCTTCTGACGAAGAGGGTGTATAGCTATCTACATGTGTAGCATTGCTCCTTTATGCAGTTGGGGTGTAATTCTGCACGGCTGGGAACCTTGCAAAGTTATTCAGCCCAGTGCAAAGTCTGAAGGTTCCTACTTCAGAAGGAGAAGTTCTCTTTATCCTACTGATGGTTAGAGTACACAGCAATCAGAAATCCAGTGAAGTTTCCCCCATAGTGAGACAAAGCACACCTAATTCTGAACATGTTTGGTGCTTTACTTGGTCCCTTATGTGACAGAGCATCATTAGATGCTTTGATCTCAAGATGCCATCCTAGACAACACTGAGTGTGTATGCAGGAAAATGCAAGGGAGCTTCCTTCATTAAGACATATGCTATGAAACAACAGGCTTTTCTAGGTTTGTGACTTTCCCAGGAGACAGCCTATACACTGCCTCTCCAAAGGTCAGTGAGTAAGCAAGTGATTTTCTAGCATGGCACTGGAACAGGGCATTACGAGAGCTTTTGGTTTTGTGACATCTAGATCTATTAGGACTGGATTTATCAGGCAAATGCAAAAAAATACTGTTTTATGGAAAGCTGCACTTCCTTCCCAACCCCAAAACTTTCAGTGACTTCAAAGACAAATATTTAAAATGTACCAACAAAATCTTTGCTATTGTCTTAATATCTACATTTAAAATGTCTGCTATAAAAGCAACACTTTCTTGTCCCTATGCCTACGCGGGTTTAGACAGAGGAACAAAAAAGGTTCACCACCTCTTCTCCGTTATTTGTCATTTTCTGTATTTTTCACTCACAGCAGTAAAATGAGGAACATTTAGTATGTAAATTAATGAAGTGGCAATGTGAGTAATTTTACACCCTTATATTTTGAACATATTAGTACAAACTGGATATTAGCATCAGCTGGTGAGTCAGTTCCTCTGAGCAAAGGAAGAATCAAGAACACGTTCAACACAAAAATTTCTGTCATTCCTATTAAAATGCAAATATTTGTTCAGAAACTCTTATGATTAATTGGCATTAAGATTGCATTAGATAAAAAATTAGTCATACTGCTAGAATACCAGCATAATAAAGTTTTTTTGATTGTTTTCATTATCAGGTATGTATTTTAAAATCATTCACTTACTTGGCCTTAAGACACTACTTCATCTGCCCCACCACAGTGTCTGTGACAGTAGCCAGAAATCAGGGCTTAGGAACATGATAAATAGGGCAAGAAGTGTGACCTTTCTACTGATATATCTTCCCAGTTCCTTTCAGTTAGTGATTGAGGGACTTGTCAAATTGGAAGTTGTGCCTATGATGGACTATGATCTGTGAAGCTGCCCAAGTTCTTTTTTAGTTCACTTATACTGTTAACAAATCCATTACAATGGACACCTTAGTTTGATAATATACTTTTTGGAGAGGTAGTTTCCATTTCATTTAACTTTTAACTGATCCTATAGATTTCTTGCATGGTGGGAAATGCTGCTTTAATCACCTTCTCTGTGCCATTTCTACATTTTGACTCTTCTACCAGACCTCCACAGTTATATGGGACTTGTTACTACCTGAGATTAAATTCCCCACTTTATTTCTCCAAAGACAGAGGCAATTCTATACATCTTTTTAACTTTGAAAATATTCTCAATCTATCTTCTACTTTAATTGCTGCTTCTCCGTCAAAGGGTGACCAGGTTTCCATGCAATACTATAGGCACTGATAATCCAGGGCTTTCCAGTAGCATAGAGCACACAGCAGCTTCCCCCCCCCCATTATTATTTATTTATTTATTTATTTATTTGTTAATATTTGAGGACATTCACAACTAAGTTACTGACAAAGCCTGGAAACCATTCCCTGTTTTCTCTTACACCATATAACTAGAAGACAGCAATAATTTCTATTATTACCAGGGGGCTAACCCAGAGTAAAACAATGCTTTCAAAAAACTCTTTCTAGGGTGCCAATTTAGAAGCTGTTGCAAATTTCTAATAACAGCTATTTTTCCACATGTGCATTATTTCATACTTTCTAGTCTTAAGTTTAATCTACCATTTTGTCATCTTCTTTTTCAATAAAAAAAAAAAATTCTGAATCCCTATGGCATCACCTTATGATTGGTCTGTCCTAATAGTTATGTGTAATCTGCAAACCTTGCCAACTCACAATTTATCTCTATACCAGAACATTAAATAGCAAGCTGGCCAGCTAGAAAAGCTTGGGGTGGACCTTCATTCTTGCTAGAAAGCTTTACCTGAAAGATGACTCTTTGTTGTTATTACTTGCTTCTTATTTCTTAGTTGCTTTTCCACTTGTTAAGTGCTCTTGTCCTGTGAGAACTTCAGTGCACAATTCATCAGTAAAGAACCAAGTCAAAGCCTTTTGTTCCATATTCAGATTAATAATTTGAATCTACATATGAACAACCTTTCAGCTCCATAATAGAGTTCTAGCAGGTTTGTGAGACATTTCCTGCAAAAAAAAAAAAATCCTTCCTGCTCCAAAAGGAAGTAAAATAGTAAATATTTGGTTCCATTCTTTTATGATGGTTAATGTTCAGTCCAACTATTTTGTTACAGTTATGAATATACAGGTGCCAGGTGTTTCAGTATATGCCTCCAAGGATATTTCTCCACATTTTTTTACAGACTAGCACCATGCCAACTGTCTTCTGTGCCTACTGAACTATGTCTAAGAGATGTATTGAGTCCTTTTGATCACAGCATTTTTTTGTTTACTATTGATTTTAAGAATGTCTTCTAAAACATTCTTTTTAACATTTACTTCTAAATTGACAGTGAAAACTCTAGATTCTCTCTTTCTGTTGTGAAAGACTGTTGGCCAATACTAGTCAAAACAATCTGGCTTTTCTGTAGTGACTGTCTCCTGAGTGCTCCTTTTACCCCTGGCTATCTATGGCTAAATGAACTGACTTTGTTCCCCCTCTAATAAAAAAAAAAATTAGAAAACCATAGTGTTGCCTTACTTCTGTCTTGAAATGGGTGGTTTTCACTGCATGAAAGTAACTCAGTAATTCTTTCTCTTCCAAAGCCACTGTGTTTTCTGTGTTCCTGTTAACTTTCTGTTGGTTGGTGGTTGTCTGCCACCCTTCCATTTTAAGGTTCTGTAATCACTTTAGCTGTTAAATGATGCCGTAAAGTAGATTCTAAAACCATATGTTTTAGATATGGAATTTCAGCCACAGTACTTACACAATGCATTTCCTGCAGCTGGCCTTGTACCATATGTTGTACCTTCAGGATATGTCTTGGTTTTTATATTTCTTCCAGCAAGTTTGCAAAATGCTTATTCTAATTAGTATTTCTTGGTGTTATGTATTGCTATTTGTCCTGAATCTTTAGAGAACTTCAGCACAGCTGTGGAATAAATCTTCATGTTTTATATATTTGCACTATGGAGTGCAAGCTCTTTTTGCTGTGGCAAAAATCAAAATATCTTAAAGGAAGAGATAATTCTGTATCAAGCTAAGTAATTTGAATCAGGTATTTTAAGCATGTTAACCAAACCACACACCAAAGAAGTAATGATTAAATGTTATAGGGTAGTTCCTTCTCAGACAAATTATCACAAGATATCTCACAGCAATATCACTGAGCTAAGAGCAAAAGTGTCCGTAAGTAAAGCATCAAACTCTCATTATCACTGACTTTGCTATCAAAGCTTGTCATACAAAAATATGCAGATATTTTAAATGGAGATCAAATTATATTCAAATTCGAGTAACCCAAAGCAACCATCTTAATATTGCTAGGTTTATATATCTTCTCAAGATTAGAAAGGAAATTTTAATGTACTTTTCATCTTTATATTTTTTTTAATTCCTTGCCAAATCATTTTCTTTTATTGTTCGTACACACTGCATCATCATTACCATCAGGTTGGGCAAGAGTGCAGAGCTAATTTTCTTCTTCAAAAAACTATGGAGGGGTCATAAAATGCAATGCTACTGTTGGGATTTTTGTGTAACACTGTGAAAAACAATGCCTTGTTTTCTGAACTTTGATATACAGGATCCCAAAATATGCATTTGGACACAGAGACACAAATTGTAAAAACTGTAGTGAAGAATATGGAGAAGGTAGCAAATGTGAATCGGCACTTGGTGCTAACAGGTGTGTGTTAGTTGTGGGGTAGTTAGCAGCTCATTCTTTGTACAGCATGACTGGCTCATCATTTAAAGCAATTGGTCTCAATCTAGTCCGTCTGCCCTCAGGAGTTAGTTAATACACATCTTACAGCTTCTTGGTGTCTTTATTTTCTTTACAGTTTTCTTATATCTCTCCTGCCATTGCACAGAGAGGCTAAACTGAGATGCTTAAGATGGTCTGTAATGTCCAAGTTACAGACAGGCTAAACTGTGAGATGCTTAAGCCAGAGGTCTTTCTGGCCTATGTTTTCACAGGCATGGGTTTGGGCTCTGCCTGTGACTGTCACAATAATTCATTAAAGACAGGCCATGCCACAGGGACAGTTATTTAAACAACCTTGGTTCAGTGGTTACCACCACTATATGGAGTGGTCTGCAGGTGGACAGCACTGCACACATTCTGCCACAAGTACACAGATGTTCATTTAGGCAATGCCCACACAATGCATTTGAGCCTCAGCCTAATACTCTTGATGTTCTTGACACAAAGGCAAATTGAAGGCAGTCAGGCATGCTTAACATGAAGTACAGCCAGAAAACAACCAAACTATGCAGAGGTAGACCTGCCTAGAAAGGCAGTGTTATCTCTCTCTCTACTTCCCTACCTCCATGAATGCTTTAGAAGTGCTGTTTGACTAATCACTCCTTTCCAGGAAGGTGGTGTCAAAAAGTATTATCTGTTGGGTATCTCTAAGTGTTTCACACATAAACGAATGCAATATCAGATATGAGAAATGTGAGAGAGTTGCAGAGGGGGGTGGTTAATAGAACATGTAAAAACCTCTCAGCTTCCATGTTCTCCCTCAAAGATAGTACTAGCAGGAATTGGGACGTTCTCATTACTGAAATCAGAATAAAGCCCGGTCAGGAGACTATGTACTGTTAATCATGCTGAACAGGTTTACCCTGCTTTATGAAGAGGGGTTGCAGTCTGCACTTCTCAGTGCATACCTGGTGTAGAAGTCTCCTTACCTTTTGAACTTATGAAGTGACAGCACAGCTTACCCAGAAAAAAAACATGCAAGATATCAATAAACTTAGTTCTTGATTAGCTCTCCTATCTCCACTTCTAATACTGACAGATCTTGAATGGGCTTTTTGTTATGACTATTGACTTAAGCCTTTTGAAATACTGCTGAGTGGTGACCCAGAGGGGTGGAGGTGGAATTAGATTCGGCACTTATACCATCATCTGTTTGGTATGTTACTTCCTTTCACTCTGATGTTGGGAAGATCACACCCAGCCTTCACATTCCTCTTCAACAAGTTGTGTCAAGGAAAAGGGAGAAAGGAAGCTGCCCCACATACCACTGAATATCAGAAAGGAAGGTCTTAATGAGGATGTCAGGATGTAATTTCTACAGAAATCAGCCCTTCCTTTTGTCAGTCCCAGGTCCAGCTGCTATAAACATTCCAACATAATCTTATGAAGTGAGGACTCAAGAGGTAGTACTCTGGGATTATTTAATGTTCTTAGCTTATATATAAAAAGACTGCTGAATTCTTAAACTCAGCAGCAGTAATAAATCCCTAAAACTGAAATAAAATAATGGAGTTTGTTTTGGCTGGAATATCAAAGACAGGTGAGGTGATTGAAACAGACAACAAAAGCATGTAAAGTAACTTGCTCGCTGTCATACAACAGCAACCCATTCCTAACTAGTTGAAATTAAGAATTCTGCTATATTCTTATACAGAAATTTATATTCATAAATATTTGATATATATTAGAATGTTTTTATCTGCACTATTTCTATTTTTCAGCAATAGCCATAATAGCAATAGTAAATAACCAGAAGACAGCAGTGAAATGTACCATCATGGAAATATATTTACAATATTCCTGCCTAAGAAATGTAAAAATAATGTTTGATTATATTTTGTAGTGACTCATATGTAAAACACTGCATGTATTTCTGTGACTCATTAAAACCCTCTTAAAACCGACTCATTTGCCTTGGAGAGGAATGTGCGGGAAATCCTTTGTAGCATGCCTATAAACCATTGTGAGGGTATAGTAATTCAACATAAATAAAGCACTTATAGTATTTCAGTCATAAGAGAAAAAAAATCTGCTAAACCAGAATCAAGCAAAAATCTGTCTCAAAATATCTTTCTTTTTTTGTTTGTTAATAGCTGGACTAAGGACCATGATATTTTATGGTCCACTAGGGTCATTTTGGCACTGAAAAGTAAATTGTGTTAAGCCACAGTATGAGGTTCAACAAGGCCAGGTGCTGGGTCCCAGCAACCCCAGGCAGTGCCACAGGCTGGGGCAGAGTGTCTGGAAACTGCCTGGCAGGAAAGGACCTTGGGGTGCTGGTGCAATGGCATCCTGGCCTGGATCAGCAATGGTGTGGCCAGCAGGAGCAGGGCAGGGATTGTCCCCCTGTCCTGGGCACTGCTGAGGCCACAGCTCGAGTGCTGTGTCCAGTTCTGGGCCCTCCCTGCAAGAAAGACACTGAGGGGCTGGAGTGAGTCCAGAGAAGGCAAGGGAGCTGGGGCAGGGTCTGGAGCACCAGTGCTGTGAGGAGCAGCTGAGGGAGCTGGGGGTGTTTATCCTGGAGAAAAGGAGCCTCAGGGTGACACTATCACTCTCTGCATCTGCCTGGAAGGAGAGTGTGGCCAGGTGGGGTTGGCCTGTTCTTCTGGGTAGCAAGCAACAGGACCAGAAAAAATTACCTCAAGCTGCACCAAGGGGGATTCAGATTGGGCATTAGAAAGAAATCCTTCACAGAAAGGGTGATCAGATATTGGAAAGGGTTGCCCAGGAAAGTGGTGGAGTCACCATCCCTGGAGGTGTTCAAGAAACAACTCAACATGGTACTTTGTGTTGACAATCTGGTCCTCAAATATTGACTTGATGATCTTGGTCCAGCATCAAGCATTCTGTTATTCTCTCACTGGATAAATAAGGTACTTAAACTTTTATGCAATGTTTGAACATTTCCAGATCTGTATGAGGTTGGTCTTCTTTCATTGCTTGATGTTCATTACACAAGAAAACATGAATGATGATCAGTCACCTTGAGTGTTAGAATGAGTTCTACAGCTATAGCCACAAAAGCTGCGCAATGATAAAATCAGAACATGCTCCTGTGCTTGCCTGCGGCCATTTCGCAGTCACAGACTCCAATGACAGGACTGCGTCCATCAATTTGGAACCCTGAATACACACTTCAATAGCACAACAAAGTTCCCCACCAAGAAAGTGCAAGGTCAGACACCACATCACAACCATTTCTGTAGAACTCATGGGTGTGCCCATGTCATGAATTTCAGAAACAAATTAATGGGAAAATATACATTTAAAGATAATTTAATCACTGAGTTATGCACCCATTGCTCTCAATTGGATCATCTTCAGTCAACCTGAAGATCATTTAATTTTCCCACATCTTTGCATTTGAGCGCAGGACAAACCATCAGGATGATTCTTGTTGGTTTTGTTTTGATATGCTTCAATTCCCAGGACTTGTGTACCTGTTGACCTAAGGAATGGGTTCTATTGCTCTAGTCTTTAAAAAATGGCTTTAAAATGGAGGTAAGTACCTCTATTCCCACATTAGAGCCAACTGACCTTCAGAATGAGGTAGACTGGCCTTGCTGCAAATCAGTACCAGGCATCCAGTGAAATCTTGGTCTTATTTGAACAACTACACTGGGTTTGCATGGCCAGTTTTTGGTAGTGGGGGTGCTACAGAGGTTGATTCCATGAGAAGCTTCCTCCATGTCAAACAGAGACAATGCCAGCCAGCTCCAACACGGATCCAACACTGGCCAAGCTCAGCAGACATGGTAGTATCATCTCTGCACTAAGGTATTGCAGAAGGAAAAGGAGTTATCATGCAGATGTAATTTCAGCCAGAGAAGAGCAGGCAGAGAGGAACAAGTCTGCATGCACCAAGGTCACTACAGAAGGAGGGATAGGAGGCACCCCAGGCATCGGAGCTGAGGTTCCCCTGCAGCCCATGGTGCAGACCATGGTGAGGCAGCTGTGCCCCTGCAATGCTCAGAGGTCGGTCCCTGGGGATGCAGAGACCCTGCTGGAGCAGGTGGATGTCCAAAAATTAAAATGCTGTGATCCCATGAGAAGCCCATGCTGGAATAGGTCCTAGCAAGGACCATAGACCCAGAGAGAGAAGCCCATGCTGGAGCAGGTTTCCAGGTAGAATTTGTAACTTCATGGGGGACCAATGCTGGAGCAAGCTGTTCTTGATGGACTGCACCCCATGGTAAGGGACTCACACTGGAGAAATTCAGGGAGTACTGTCTCCTGTGGGAAGGATCCCATGCTGGAGTAATGAAAGGACCCCTCCCCCTAAGCAGCAGCATAAGCAAGCTGGAGGGTGGGGTGGGGGAAGGTGTGGTTAAGATTTGTTTTACTTCTATTATACTGCACTGATTTTTATTTTGACTGTAATAAATTCAGTTTTTCTCCCCATGTCAAGTCTGGTTTTGCCCATGATGATTCTTGAAGAGTGATCTCTCTGTCCTTATCTCAGCTCATGAGGCTTTCATTACACTTTTTTCTCCCCTATCCAGTTGTGGAGGAAGGTGAGAGAGCACTTTTGGTACCTGGCATCCAGCCAGTGTCAACCCACCACAACCACACAGATATTGAATACAAGAAGGCAAGTATTCCATCCAGTTTCTTCAGTGGTTGGTAGAGAAGCTCACTCCCTCACCAAATCACAGAAAATTTAACAAGTTATTCTGCTTTTTTGATTATCTGTCTTTCTCTGCATGCTTTGAATCATATATGTAGTCATTATTACAAAGAGTTCTGATTTACTTATTATTTAAATTAGACCCTCCTAGATCAAAACTATTACAAATTTCCAGTGACAACTTTATCCTATGGAAATTTTGTCAACATTTCAGCATTTCTTCAAAAGCACCGCACAAGTAATGAGGGACAGAAAGGAAGATTGGACACAGAAGGAAAATTATATTGTCCTAGCTCCCCCTGAAATATAATAATTATGCAAGGCAAATTTTAAACAAAGGTTGAGATAATAATAAAAAGGATAAAAAGCTTTTGTGTTGGAAGGAAAACTGGCACACTACTTAGTCACTGCAAACATACAAGTACTATGGATAACAATGCAGCTTGCTCTGTTGCCTACAAAATGTTTCTGACTACTGAATAAGCTTTTCTTAATATTGGGATTACATGATCTAAAGGAAGACCCATGACAAATATATTCAACAAATATAAATACATCATTTGATAAATCTGGATTTTGCTTATGCCTGATGAATGTATGTAGACAGCACTACAACCTTTCACATAACGTGGATAATCAAATTGTTCTCCAGGTTTTCAGTGTGGGGAGCAGAGTTCATGTTTACTAATATTAGAAACTCAGGTTCAAATCCTTCAGATTACACTCATTAAAATTTTTTTATGGCCTCAAACAGTTTCTGATCTTAATATTACTATGGAACAAAACAATCTTTATCACAGAGGTTGTAGCTGAATATTGCCTTTCTTCATTATTGTATCTTTTATCTTTGTCACCTACCATACCTGGGAGATAATCAGCTCCAAAGCATAGGATCTGTACCCAGGGCACATAACATTTACCAAACCTTTCTAACAAGGTGANTTCCCATTCCCAAAAATCCTAGAATCTATATTTTCACTTTGTGCTAACACTACTTAAACTTCTGTGACTTTTAGGTTCTCATATAAAGCTGGTAATTTGTTTCAAGGGCTATAATCAAACCCACAGATGTTTTGGGCATCATTCCAGGGTCTCAGAGCCCCCTGACCAGGGTCTCAGCAACTCTGGACTCCCAAAGGGATGTCTTAGACTCCGACAGTGAGGACTAAACTTGATAATCCACCAACATTTAAGACCTTTCTTGTTTATACAACTCTCAGCTCAAAACCAAAGCATTTCAACACCACGTATCTGTTCTCTTTAAGAAGAGAACAGTAATATGTTTAAGTATTCTCTTTTCATTCCCATCTGGCTTTCCTCTTCCCCAAATCCAAGAATGGCAATAGAACTTCCCTAATTCAGAAGTTTGTCTGAATTATCCTTTCCAGGCATTCTAACAAGTTCAGCACAGTTTCCCAGCTGAGAGAGTCCTCTACTACAACACCAAAAGTGGAAACAAATTACTTTTGCACCAATGAAAGGACACAGACTCATGTACTGATCTCAGAAATATACTGCTTTCATGTAGCAGAGCATCCCCAGCCTGTGTTGAAATATTGATGCTGCTTAACACAGCCCAGTTGACTAACATCCCTTATGTAACAGAGAACAGAAATACAACACAAAAAAGAGTTCAAATCACGCTCAAATTGGTATCAGGTCCCACTCTCTCCCAAGAGAGATTTCTTTTCTAAATAGAAAAGTTGTTTTTACATTGAATTAGCAGAGTTGTTAAATCCCACATGCATAAAAGGCTGCAGGATGCTTCAATGTACACACCCAAGTCCCTAAGTACTGAGCCTAGGAGTGTACCTACTCAAGTTTCCTAAGTGCTAAAACTACCCATGCCTTTTTTCTCTTCTGGAATCTGTCCAGCTAGTAATTTCTTTGTCAAAACAGAAACTAAGTGGCACCTCTGCAGTCATGCAGAACAGAGATACTGAACTCGCGCAACAGAGTGGTACCCTACACAGGAAGCAGTAGCTGTTGATAAAAGCAGGGTTTATTAAGGACTTCACTAGTAGTCATGAGGGCACAGACTCAAAGCACAAATCTGAAATGGTCAACAGGATAAAGAAATGAAGATATTACTATTGTTGAAACCTTCTCTGTAAATAATGGCAAGAGTCAGCTACAGCAGCAAGTCAGGAGCCAGTATGGCTCCAGAAGTTCAGTGCTTTCTCCCTGCCCTTATTCCCTTTCCTCCCAAGATGCACACAAATACACTCATATTCTCTGAGGGAAAGGGATCTGTCTGAAACTTTCACTGGTATGAGTCACAGTGCTATCAATTTTTGCTCCAGAAAACCAGGTGACACACTGAAGATCCCAGGTGCCAAAAGCTGCATACTGTCCTGGAAGGCTGACAATTGATGAGTGTCATCCTTCCGAATTCCAGAAAAGAGGACAGGCCATAAAACACAGTGTGACTTTCCTGTTGGAAAGTCAGCTCATAAGTGATCCCAGTTGGTTTTCATTGCATAGCTCTCATAGGTACTCTAGTCCATGTCTCCTCCCAAACCTTACCCTGCAATGCAGGAGAACTGGGTTCAACATTTGAGCACAGTCTATAGAAAGGTCTTTAGGTGACTGCATAGAAACTTTACTGACAGTGATGGTAGAAAATATTGTGAGGACTCATTTAGAGATTGGTACTAAGGCACATCAGATAGCAAAGGCTTGATAGGTCCTTTCTTTTTCTGTTCTTTATGTCTTAAAAGGTCACCATTAAAAAACACAATTTGAAAATAATTCAAATAAGAAGTTGAATGCCCGCAAAGTAATAAAGTATCAGTGGGTTAACTATATAAAGAACAAACATTCAGCTTCAGCCATTACCATCACTTAAAGCTAGTTCCATCACTTAAAAAAAATGTCAAAATGTAAAAAAAATACAGAATCATATCTGCCTGTTTTCTTTCCCTCACAAATCTTGCTTTCTCTGCAGCTTGAGGTCTCATGAGGCAAATAGGATATGGCAAAGATATCTTCATATAAGAAACACAGAAGAACCTAAACAAAAATTGAAAGAGCTTCAGTAATGCAGAATGTCATCTACTAGCACACATATCTCTTCCCAGAAGCACTAGACATGAATACCAAAACCAGCAAAAACAGCAAAAAACAGCAAAAATGGCAAAAACAGCAAAAACAGCAAAACGTGGCCTGAGGGAAGAGTAAGGGCTTCATGTCTTGGGGATGTCTTCGGGGATGATCCTGTGGATAAGCCCAGTGTTTGGATTGTGCCTGTAAGCAGAAACCCATAACTTCCAGCACGTTTTCTGTTGTCAGGCTAACAAATAACCTTGCAGCTATTTTCCTAAGACTAAGAATAAATGGCAGTTTATACAGCCCACTATGTTTTGAAAGAATTTGGATTTTTTAAGTTTTCTCTGTATTTTCCTGTGAGAGGACATGAAATGGCCAAAAATAAGTCCTTCTGTTTAAACAGGTAATGATTCTACATTAGACTTAATCCGATTATTTTGGTCTTTCTGTGAGGGCCTTTTTAAACTTTCAATCTCAGACACATTATAATAATGTTTATCAGCAAGAGGCAGGATTAGAGTTTTGTTTTGCCTTTTTCTCTTTCAGAGGAATTTGGAATCAAGAAATCAGTCTTTACATAAAGCACTTACTGCGACAATGTGCAGCCAGATCTCTTTGGTTTGGTTCTTAGATCAGAAAGGTCCATCTCTTCTGGATTCACTTTCTCTACATGAAAGATGACAATATCTTACTGGACACTGTTGAATGCAAAATGATTTGTGCTCAAGAGAAAAGATTGTTACTGTGGAAAAATTAATTTAATTTACAAGTATATCACACAAACCAGGGTCTGCCTTAAATAAGACATATGGTTGTCATACTGGAATTTTAGGTGGCTTAGGGACCTCCTCAGATGTCTGGGGATATATTTTCTGGTAAAACTGTAGTTTGCTTCTTGCTTCAGAGAGGATTCTCTGTTAACCTACCACAGCACGGTTTTCAGAGGTTTTTGGCCATAAAAATGTGTTCTGGTACACTGATTTCTACATAGTCCAGATTACAGACATTCACCTTCTCAAAGAAGCTAAAAACAAAGAACATTCTTGGGCCTATTCTTTCAGGATGAAAAAGGTCATGACTCTTCATTAGAGCTTTATAGCTCTTTTGCAAGAGCATCCTTGATCATTAGACAAATAAACCCAGTATAAAAATTTTACTGTAAAATACCAACACCTATGTCACTCTGGAAAATAAAATAAGATTCCAGATTCTAAACATCATAGAGGGTAAGCATAGGCTGTCTTATATTCCATGTAAAATCTCTTCTCTAGAGATATTTTAGATAATTTATCTATTCATCTGCATTCAGGGAGGAGACCTTGTGAAGTTTCTGGCATAAACATTATCCTTTCTTTATCTTGTGAGATGAAATTACATTATTTGTAAACCAATTTCAAAGAAAAAAAATCTTCATAGAAGAAAAGTTGATTTATTGATAGGCTTAGGTAGTTTGTTATCAAACCAGTGTTTGAGGTTTAAATATCACTTATAGCTCTAATTTCAAAAGAAACATTTACTGCATGAAAACATTCATTCATTTCCTCCTAACCCCATAGCATTTTCCTGAAATACCGAGAAACACTGAAAGTTCTGCCAGACGGCGAAACATATACTAAACTGGAAATTCAAAACTACTGAACCGAAGGATTCTAAATGAAATTGAAAGGCCAAAACAGCAAGTGAACAAATGTAGCTGACTTTCTCAAATGTTTTGTCAGGCCTCAGAAATCCATCATATGCCTGCCTCTTTTGAGAGGACTCACTGAAATATTGAAGCAACAACTCCTGGCTGAGCAGTGCAGGTCAGGGTTATTTCAGGCCATGCCTTGTCAGTAGCATGTGCCACACACCACAAGTTACTCTCCACACTTCTCATACACAGCAGCTACCAACTACCCAACTAGGTCACCTTTAGTGGAAATAGAGCCAAATAAAAAAGAAAATTCATAACCATTAACTAAGTCAATGCCAACAGTTTTGTAACTGACAGATCATAAAAATTATAAGAACAGGGCAGCTGACAAGCAATCAAATAAGCAGTGTAGAAAGCAGGGCAGCACTTTAATTTTCTGACTCTTAAATATTTCCTGGATAAGAAATGTTGCTAAACATAACAAGAGAACTTGAAATTTTTCTAAGAATCTTTGAGACCTCAAAGTGTACCTGCCTGCAAAGGTAACTGAAGATCACAAAATAAAAAACCACCAATACAAGTAGGCTAACTCATAGTTCAAATAATTTTCACCTTTTAGGGCAACACACCTGCAAAACAAACAGTACCACATATAAACATAACTGAAGAAAATAAAGTATATAGGCAAGTCTGTTTTACTTTATGACCTTTGTCTCTCACCTCCATTGCAGAAATGCTAACTCTTAAGAGGGGCCACAAGACCTTCATTCTAGGATGGGCAGTGACTTACCTGCAATGTTAACACAGCTTGGTCAAAGCTGAGCAGCACAGTGAACAGTGCTCCTTATCAATCCATGCAACACATAGGTGATGGAAAAACACAGTATCAATCTTATAGGAGGGAGAGATGGAGATAGCCACACTCAAACAAAACTCTTTTCAAAGACCATGTAGGTAACAGGGACACTTCATTTTTAAACTTTCTTTTCTCTTGTTCCAGTAAACCTATTTCAATACAGAATCATATGAGGACCAAAACTAGGCCTTTCCAGGCTGGAATGGGATTTCCTGCTTGACTGACTTGAAGCAATGTTGGACCTTAATTTTAACACTGCAATATACTTGTACCACCTCTCTCTCACCTCCCTTCCTCCATCACCCACTGTGATTACACAAAACTGTAAATACTCCATAGAAAACCAAGACCACCAACACAGCCTTGATACTGTAAGCACTAACAGCTTTGAAGCCATATGACTAGAAATTTACTGGGAGAAAAAGACAGCAGGAAGGAAATAAATATAACCCACTGGCAGACAGAAAAAATAATTCAAAATCATCATTTCATACTCTAAGTGTAGAAAACTTAATTCTGTTGTTCCTTCCCTTTCCACCCCACAAAAAGAAAGACCTATCTCATATTTACCTAGCCTCTGAACTCTGTTTTCTCAACACACACTTTCCCTTGGGTATAATAAGAGATGCAGTTTTATTCCCTCTTTACATTAAGACTCCATTACAGTTTCCTGCTAGGCCTGTCAGTGGCTACGACTGCTGCCCTCTTGCACCTCAACTTCATTTCCATGATCGAATCAGATACTGATAATTGTTTCATTCCTGTGAAAATGTAAGTGAAATTGTTTGATGCACACAACAAGAAGAATGCCTTCACTGCAAACATAATCAAGAGGAGCATGCACGTGGATCAGGCAAGACTAGAAAGAGTCCAGGTATTTCAGCAGAGAGATCTGTTCCAATAGCTGTCCTTGACTGGGGCAGCATTGACAAAGAGCACAGAGCCTGGAATAGGCAGCTAACAGGGTTTGTCAAGATTTGCTTTCCTCATGGGTGTTTGCTGTTCCTACCTGAAGCTCAGCATTACTTAGAAAATAAGTACGGTTTAAAAGGTTTGTTTTCAGTAATAAGCTTCAAAAGAGAGTAGCAAAAAGTGAGGCCTTGTACAAGATGCAATACAAATAACAAAACCTTGAACAACCTGGTGCTGAAGTTGACTTCCAAAAGCCTCAAGTCACTTTATTTATCTCATGTATATGACATGAGATTGCCTTAAAATGTGCCAAGTTTCAAAGCTCATGCTTAACAGGTCATGGTCTTGGGCTGGAGTTTGAATTCCTTATGTAAGTTTTGCATTACCTGGGTGGCTGCAATGGCTGCTCTGTTATAGGTAGGGGTGAAAGAACAAATTCACAGGCAAGTTCTTGCTTGCCATATTCTAACATTTTTAGGCTTTTCTTAGCAAATTAAGCACTAAAAAGCTCAGCCCACAGTTTTTTAAAATGCATTTCTTTTTAGAGCTTACATAAAATGTTATGATTCCACATTTAACTGTTGGGAGAAGGAAGACATGCTAGCTCAAATCTTTCAATGAGGCCAGTTTCTTTCAGAGCTTCTGGCACCAGTCATTGCCACTGAGAGACTGGACAGGAACTGAATGAAGTCCAAGTAGCAAGCCCAAGAAGCAATTTCTGGGGAAGTTTTTATGTTGAGCAAAATTGACTGCTTACAGCTGGGACTCTGCAGAGTTCTTGCTGAAAACACTAATATATTTACAAACCCCAGATTTACAAACCCCAAGGAGCATACACAAACTGCTAGAAGGCAGAAAATTTCAGGTTTAAGAGAAGCTATAAAGCAGACATCTCATCAATGTCATGTAAATTGACTTTTATAGTTGGTAAAAAAAAAGTTGGTTTTCTCCCCCATTAAAGTTCTTTCATTTGCCATTATCTTTTTACAGTCTTTTCTGATTACATAAAATAAACAATTCTCCATCTAGACCTGGCAGAGCCCCTATTACTATTGATACAAAGGATTTTAGCTCCCACATCTCTTTCTTTCACATGTCATTTTTTTCATGAGCAGACCCATGGCTAGCAAAGAAAAGACCTCAGACAAGGGAAGCTCTGGTGAGCTATTTCCATGCTATTCCTATAAATATATTTCTGGCAAGAGATTTCCCACATGACAGCTGTGCTGAAAGTGTAATTCCAAAACTGTGCCTTTGCATTATCCCATAAACATGATTCTGGGGAGATTAGTTAAAAGGCATTTCAGCATTCTGCCACCCACAACCATGCAACTGCAGAGGAGTTTCAGTTCAGATAAAGTACCCGCATTTTATGGAAACAGCAGGGAGAATTTCCATGAATTTAACAAAAAGTCCCAGCTCATGGAGAAAGCAAGGAAACTGGCACTGGGAACTTTCTGCAAACAATCAACACATTAAGCCCTTTGGCTCTATTTTCTCTTGTTATTCTTAGCAACTGGTATTTCCAGGAGTGCTGATACATTTAGGATCATAGGAGAGTGAACAGGTTTCTCTACAGGTAGAAACTGGAAGCAAATTAACTGAACAGGCCAGCTAGGAAACCTGTCTAGCTGAAAGTCATGCAATCTGTACCGCTCTGTTGTCATTAAAATCTCTTTTGCAAAAATATCTTTTTCAGTGATGTCCACCAATATTGTCACATACATAAGTCATGATCTTAGTAAATAATTGTAATCATTTCCCTTGAAAAGAGAGCTGTGTCCTGAATTTTTCAGTGTATTGTGTGTTTGATACTGTTTTCTTTAGCTTACAGACCTTTATATTCTCAATATTTAACATATGCCAGGGACCAGAAAATTATATGAAGGATTTTGATTCTCCACTTCTATATGTAAGTGAACTCATTTATCATCTGTTATGGTAAAAAAATACAATTTTTCTTACTTTTTGTTTCTGAATGTAATGTTAGTACAGGAGTTAAATGGTGGTAATTAAATACAATGATCTCTAAAAACCTGCTTAACTAAAACAATGTAAATATTTCCCACTAAAAGGAAAAACATCTTTAAATACCTCTTCAGTCAGGTTGTTGTACTTTCCATGTTGCTTTTAGTGCTGAAATACAGTAACTTCTATCAGCACATGATCTCTCAGCATAACAGTTAGTTCAGAAGCACTTCTCTTATGTGCTGGTCTTAAAAAGAGAGAAACCAATACTTCTCTTTCACTGGATTTAGCAATGTAGGATTTAACCATGCAGGCAGAGAACAAAGGTAAGTGCATTAATATTGACAGAACTTATTTTTCCTATTCCAGGATATAATAATGTTTTACAGAAAAGGACATGTCCGCCATGAATCCACAGGTATAAATGTAAGTAAATTAAAACCCATACTCCCAAAATTCAACCACAAAGATAATGAAGTGTTGCAAAAGTTACCTGTAAATAACCAAATAGAGAAGCCAAGAGTCATCATGCTACATTGTAGTTCCTCCTGTTTGGCTGGCCAGTTGTGCACACATCAACTTCTAATGGTACTGTCTAACCCAGCTATGGAAAACAACATTTTTCACATGCAGAATGACTACAGAAACACCTTTAGAAGCAGCAGAACTGTGTCTCTTCTATGCCATGTGAACTAATACACAGATCATAAGACATTTTCTTTTAAAAACACCATGCTTTCCCTGTCTGCATTTGGATTGCCTGATAAAGTGCATTCATGTGGCTTCTCTGCCTTGTTCAGGAAGTAGCTGGTATTAAGACCTGGTTGAATGCAGGTAAATTGGAGATGCTTGCTCTGTTCAAGCTCAGACTTCACAGTCTTCATGTGAATCTATATCTGAAGAAATAATCTGTACCAAAAAGTTAACAAGTGATGGTTTAAATAATACCTGTGACTACTGCACAGAGGCACTCAGCAGACCAGCAAAGAGGCCAGTTTACAGTCTTTGTGACTTTAACTGTTCAATATAATCAAGTTGATTTGAAATACGCATATCCAGCTTAAAACTGCTTCTAGAGATCTGCTGACAAATATCAGGGTGACCTGAAGAAAGCTGAATGAAATTCTAGTGAATGCAAAATATTATATGTGGGTGAATATACAACCTTACATAGATATGCATAGCTATAAACTAGGCTAGACAAGACCATATAGGAAATCTGGTACACAAAATACATCAGAGCTCAACATTCATAACAATCTACCACACTGCATATTTAGAACTGAAAAAGCTACAGACAGAGAAGTCCAGGATGATGATGGGTTTTGGAAGAGTTTCTCTAAACAGAGGATCTAAA
>VXBI01007052.1:33077-45558 GCA_013397375.1 Toxostoma redivivum | reverse complement strand
GGGCTGCCCGTGCCGAGGGAGCCCTGGCTGCGGGGCCCGCGGGAACACAGCAGCAGCCCTGCGGCCCGCTGTGGCAGCGAGGAAGGCGAGGGCAGACAGCGTGGGGCAGCAGCCGGGCAGGGCAGCGCGGCCCGGGGCACTGCCACGCACAGCTTCTGCGGCAGGGCCGTGCAGCGGGGTGATGCAGCCGGGCCATGCAGCGGGGTGATGCAGCCGGGCCATGCAGCGGGGCCATGCAGCAGGGTGATGCAGCGGGCCCATGCAGCAGGGCAATGAAGCAAGGTCATGCACTGCTGCTACCACACAGCTGGACAACAGCGTGGGTGCCTCTGGAAAACTGCGCCAACTCCTGCAGGGAGCAGCCAGGGAAGGGCTTCTGCTCTGCTAAGCAAGGAGGCGGCAAAGCCCCTGGGCGTCTGACAGCACCACAGTCCACAGGCAGCTTTTTCAATGAGACACCTTAACCAAGGCTCTGGGTACACCTAACCTGTGTCGAAATTCATGGAACAGCTCACTACCAAGGGAGGCAAAAATTGTGCTGATTCCCTCTCTCATGCATACTCACACTGGCCGGCAAGCTTTGAGCTTCTCTTCTTTAATGAAAGTGCATACATCCTCACCCTGTATATTTATTTTTTCAGAAAAAAAAAAAAAAAAAAAAAAAAAAAAGAAAAAAAAAAAAAAAAAAAAAANNAAAAAAAAAAAAAAGACATTAAATAAAGAACAAAGGAATCCTGGATACATCATATGCTCACTTGCTACAGTTTTGTTCCCATTCCCCATACCATAAATAGGCACAGAGCAAGGCATAACTATGCCTTGAAGAGTGGGTCTCTGATCTGCAGACTTCTGCTTTGAAAGAGTCAACAGCTGCTCATGCAATTGCCAGTCTGGGGATTCCTGTAGTTTATGTTTAAATTTTTCATTTTCCATGAAAGAACACAGCTTTTTCCATGTCTTCATAAAAATATAAGGGTGTTCAGAACACATGGCAGCTTGGGATGCTGACTTCTGGGCATAACTACTGTGGGATAACCATCACACACACAGGGAACAAAACAGGCACAAAGTCAGACACGACAAACTGACCCATACAATGTGGCACTAGTGACTGGGCTTTGTAACACAAACACAGTCCACATAAGCCTGAGCATGAGTTTAACCAAGCTAATTTCTCATTATAGAAATCCCCAAAGTGCTTTGGTGTTGCAGGACCTCCAAAACCCTGAGTTATGCAGAAGAGAGGTCCGGGTAGGTATATGGAGTATACACACTGTTCTTAACACCTCATTAAATGGTCCCTTTGTGTGTTACAGCTGTCCCAGATCACATTGGTAGGTGGAGAAGAGGGAAGGGTGGATTAGGATTAGAGAAGGGCATTTACATACACAGGCATTCCACAAGCCCTCAAATTCTTAGAGTGTCCTGGCTGAAACAGGAGCACCCAGCTACCAGTTCATATTGTATATCAGTAAAAAAGCTCTTAAATGCCACTGTCCTTGTTGCATTGGAAAGTGCTTCACCACCTAGTCAAAAATGCAGAGAGCACTTCAACTCCTTCACACATACATCTCATGATGGACATATTTCAGTTAGAAAACTGCATTTTATCTAAAGTTTTAAGCACTGCTGGCTGTCCTAACCACAAGCACCCGGGGCAGCAGTCCACCCTGCCACATCAGCACCTGCCAGTCCCGTCAGCTCCATGATGTAGGCAAGCTCACCCAATCACCTTCAGGCCTGCCTCTGACATCCTGTTCCATGCTTTACTGCTGACCCACCCAAACCCACTCATCAGATAGTAGCTGGGCCACCCCTTTCTATGACCCTTGACTCAAATCTAGAGGAAAGGAATTGCAGAATATTTTTGCAAATATATCTCATAGTCAGGATGGAAAAAGCCAGTCTGACCAATTCTGCACCAAAATAATAACAGCTAAAGTCAATGGGTTATTCCTAAGCATGCTCTTAAGCAAGTGCCACAGAGGTGATGGTCTATCAGCTGTCCAGCTCTCACTGGGTAAAAGCTCTCTGTACACTGCCTTTGTTCATAATGCTCATGAATGATCTCTACTTACACCTTGCAACTCTAAAACACTCCAACATGTTTTTTTAGAAATTAGACATACAAGAACAATGTATTTTCCATAATATATATTATAATAATATATATGTTTATATACAATAAGTATTCATGCTAATAATATATATTAAAATATAAATTAGGAAAAAATAGAAAATAAATTTCTCATTTAGTCAGACAGTAAACGTAATTCTTATCAAGCAATCAAGCACAAAGAAAAACAATATAAGCTAACAAAATAGTCCATTAGAATATGTTAATGGAGGAAGAAGACTCCACAAACTTAAAGGAAATAAACAATTATGACATCAGTAGTCTAAGAAATTGTTGTATGTTAGTGGTGCAATAATATGAAGCAAAACCTCCTATCTGTTACAAGTTTATGCATTGAAAGCTGTGTGAACAGATTATTGCAAATGGAAGAATTTTCCCTATTTTCTCCAGGTAGTTGTTTATTGGTTTTGGTGTTTTAGCCCAGCTCCCAGAGGGGAACAAAAATGTAATTATTTCATCCACATAAGTGAAATCTTACAAATATGAGTAAAACGTTCTGATGTCATGATGTGAAAATTAAAGTTTTAGTCATGGAAGGCAGTGAGGAGGAATTTTTTTCTCAGACTGCCTGGTGCTTCCGGCTCAGTGCCAAAATATATATAATCTCTCAGGTTCCAGTAGATGACTTCACATAGGGAATTTCCCTGGGGATCAGAAAAGAAGTTCCAGAATAAAATGGAAGATATTAAGAGATAGATAGATAGATAGATAGATAGATAGATAGATAGATAGATAGATAGATAGATAGATCCCATTGTATCCATGCATAAGTTGACAGCTCTTTTCTATGGGCAAGGGGAGGACACGGAGAGGGAAGGAGGGCACAAGCAAAACAGGGAAAAATGAAAAGGAATGAGAAACAGATCTGAATTATCACAATCTATTTACAGCAATTTGTGCAGTAACAGGTCTGGCTGAAACACGTGTAGGAAAGCCTGCTGGAGAAATCATATCATGCTCAGGGTTAGATGTCAAGTTTTCTCAGCCAGGGATTAAAAAAATGTTTGTTTCCAAATACATTTATCCTGCACACTGTCAGGAAATAGTTTAATGAAAGCTGTTACTGAGCCTTGTTTCTTTTGCCAGTACTTCTTTTGAAGTAAAGAAAACAGTAGTAGTGCTGGAAACACTGAGAATGGCTGCTGATTTCTGTGTTATCTGCTGGATAAATGGCCACTGTTTCTGTGTTATCTGCTGGAACTTGTTCCTGGTGCTTACCCAGCTCTACCTGATTGACTGCAAGTTTGAGTAAGACCTAGCGCTAAGAATAGCTCTAATCACTGCTCAAACATTTCCCTCTGCAGGCAAACCAAAACTGACCTGTTACAGTTGGTATGATTCTACTTCAGACTTCCATAAATGTCCTCTGTTTTTGAGGTACTTACAATGTTTTTGTTTGCTTGCATGAGAAAGCAGAAAATCAGTGCAATTACCTGCGGAAATGGCATGCTGAACACACTATGAAAAGTAGCTTTGCCATAATTGTAAAGCTTGGAAAACCTGGGTCATTTTCTGCTTCACCAAAAGCTGGGAATGTGTATTTTGACTAAGTCAATTTACATTATTTTGTATTGACAGTGCAGCTAAGAGGTGGATGACAGAGAAAGAGGGATGGAAAGATATATATGGAGAAGACTTACACTGACCAACATACAATGCAAACTAAAAAAACTTCCAAAACAACCATGCCTTAAGGAAGGAAATGGAATCCAAGCCAAGATGTGACTGCTCAGTGGAA
Source organism: Toxostoma redivivum (assembly GCA_013397375.1). Taxonomy (NCBI): domain Eukaryota; kingdom Metazoa; phylum Chordata; class Aves; order Passeriformes; family Mimidae; genus Toxostoma; species Toxostoma redivivum. The sequence continues at coordinate 41,683 of VXBI01007052.1, read as the reverse complement.
GAGACTGAAGCAATCAGTGATTCTTTTTTGCTTGCAGAGGGCCTCTGTCACCCGCCTGTGAAGGCACAAACAAAGCAGATTAACAGGCAGACAGTGTGGAGTGCTGTCTGTGGCTAAAGCTTAAAAACATGTCAGTGAGATAAACGACAAGTTCATGTTTTAATAGTACAGCAGTGATACCCTGAAGCTCTGGGCTGTCTGGCTGTACCAGCACAGTGAGGAGCAGGGGAGGTCTCCCCAAGGCTCCTTGTGCCCTGTGGATGAGAAGGTTTCGTTTGCTCACAGTTTCCTCTCACCACATTCCACACAGACACATGGGATTTTCCCTCTGCCTGGCCAAGAATCACACTACTGATTACAGGACCAAGGCGAGCCCAGGGCTGAGCCACTTCCCAGCTATCGCTCATGTGCCTCACAGATCAGAAACGCAGACTCTAGAGCAGGCGTGTGCTTTGCTGAGCTGAAGCCCGAGCTGATGGCCCAAGAATGGTGGTGCAATAAATATTTCTGACATGCAAAGGTTCCAGATATGGCTAGAAATTACTCAAAAAAAGCTGGTGTAACAGAAGTACAAAGGATAATTTTGTCATCGTCTCCAAGCCTTCTACCTCAAACATTCCTGAAAAATCTGCTCCTCTGGTTATTTGAAGTGGAATGCAATATTTATACAACAACTGGTATTTTGTTAAACAAAATATTCTGTAATATTCTGTAATTCTGACTTGCAATATTCTGTAATAGATACTGACATTTTTCATGTTCTGTCTTGGTTTTATTAAGCCTGCTTTATTTTTTTTTGTCAAAAATACCATTTGACATTTTGTCTTTCATTCTGCATTTAACTTCACCATCAAGTGTCAGTAATTCTGCATTTACTTTTGGGGCCCCACCTCCCCTGGTTTTTTTTAAGTTGTACTTTCACAGTGTTAATAATAATTTTATCTCTTGTTTAATAAAACTATGTACTACAGATACAAAACTAGCCATCATGGAGAAATGTTATTATGCCAAACTTTTAACAGAAGCCTTTGAGAATTACAAATGAGTATTTAACAGTATCTTGCAGGAAACTTTGATACAGATTTTAATTTTTAAGTTTTATTTTCCTAAGTAAGTTTTGTTTGCATTTTTAAGTATTCAGGTGTTTTTAAAAGTAAAAATGTATAAAAGAAATATTGTCAAGATTAGCAATAGTAAAGTATACTCTGAAATTTTCAAGGCTTCTGACATGCAGAACTCTTGCAAATAAAAATGTGGGCAGGCTGAGTAAACCACAGGGTAGGCTGAGGAACTTTAAGAGATGCTCAGGAGAAATTCACAGCCTGGCTGGCAACATGTCCTGTGTGACATTTCTCAGAGGAGGCTCCTGGAACTGAGCACCCTCCCCAGTGAGCTGGGCAGGAGGACACAGTGCACCCTCAGCAAGTCTGGGGAGGGCAGCAGTAGGCAGGGGCAGTGCCCCGCAGTGTGCAGGCTGGCTGGGCTGCAGTGGCAGACTGAGGGAAGGGGTCATCCCCCTGCTCTGTGCTCCTGAAGTTCCCACCGGGGCACTGTTCCTCCTGTAATCACACAGGCATTAATAGAGGTCATCAAGACATGAGCAATTTTGAAGAAGTAAAATAATGAGGGTTCAAGCTGAGTTGTCAAACCAAGCTCAAGACTAAGTTTGGATACCAACTAAGAAAAAACATAAGTGACTGAAGAGTCAAATGAGGAAAAATGAGACTGGATTACTTTTTACAGTAACTCCCTTGCCTCAATCTATTTTGTAGTTATTCTGTAAATCCCCTTGTAGTCACAAAAATTATGTGATAATGAGCTAGTGTTAGCCTCTTGATAACCTGAATGTTGGAGGTGGGAACACACCTTGGAAATATCAAGCAGAGGATACCAGCGTTGTGGATGGAGAAGGAAATGCTGTCAGCAAAGCTTCATGTTTTGATCCACTGAGCGCATGTACAACATAGGCTCCTGCTCTTATCTTGAGGAAACTTTTTCTTCCTATGTCTCTCACTTGCTCAAGAAGTAAAAGAAAGCTGGTCTGCATGAAAACAAGAAGAAAATTAGTGCAGTCCAAGTTTTCCAATGGCAATAAACCCACTTCTCTAATCTACCTATGTTCTGCAGTGCTGCCCTCACAGTTTATTTCCCCAAATGCCTTTCCTGAGGTTCCTATGCTCCCCTGCTCCTGGATGCCAGACCAGTGCTCCTCCTGTGTTTTGACATCAGCAGCAGAGCCAGCTTACATGTTCCAGCTGAGCTGCCCATTCCTGCCCTTCACATGTATAAGGCCACCTGACAGATCACATAGGTGAAATGATGGGGGCTCTTCAAAATATTGTCTGCAAATCCTGATTCCATCAACGTGCTTGATGCCTGCACTCATTTCTATTTAATTATACTTCAAAAAAATAAGATCATGGGTATGTAATTCTAGTTTTATCAGACCCTTGCAGCTCTGAAAAGTGATCTTTCAGTATCACAGATATAATTTCTTCTACAAAAGTACACAGAATAATATTTCACCGTCTGTTTTGCACATACACTGGTGTGCTGTTTTCTTTCAAAGAGTTAAAAAAGCAGAATTACCTCATGCAGCACAGGATAAGATTTTTCAGTTGAATACTCTTTTTGGCAAAAATGCAGATTCGGGTACAACTGTAACTATTTGCAGACAGGAACATGATTAGTTGATTAGCTTCAACTGAAAAAGCCTGAAGAGAGGGGAATGTCCAGAAAATGTAATTTTTAATTTTAAAAATAACTTTGATTAGAAAAGTTTCTGAATATAACATTGAATTTTAAAAATGCTAACAAAAAAACTCCTAGGTTACTAATATTTTTTCCTCTTTTTCAGTTCAACAAAATAAGAATAAATGCTTAATCACAAATGAGATTGAAAATGAGAGCTAATCCACAAACTAAAACGACTCTTAGAAAATCAGTTGCAACACAATACACTTGAGGAATCTCCCACAGTCTCAAGATCATCAGTTGCTTGAGATTTAAGCCTGCTTATATATTGAACCACAAACTCTTACAAGTCTACTGCCAGCATTAAACAAAGCTTGAGACAGAGCTACACTTCTGGTTAATGGCGATAATCTCCCAGTTAAACAGTCAGGTTCCATTTGGCTGCTGGGCATCTTAAAAATGAAAGAAAGCAGCTCGAGATCTGTCCTTCTACAACAGGGTTGAAATTTAAATAGCAGCTCCCTTCAGTGTTACTCATATTCTATGAGATTATGTGAATGCTTACTCAAGTAGTTAAATGTTATTATTTTTTTCTTCTCATGCAGACCAGTTAGTAGTGGAGGACATTGAAAGAATTAATATGGAGTTATTTACTTGCTCCTGAAGGAATGCCTACTGAGCTGTGGACTTTTGGCTATCCCTTATTAGGAGCAATCCCTTATTTATTTTAGATAAAAAACAATGGATAAATAACTTAGAACTTCTGGGAGTACATTTTTCCAGTGGAAAACATCTATTTATGAATGTCCAGATGTTCTGAATAGGGATTGCAAAGAAAACTCAGGGAACAGCTGCAGCAAAGTCGCTGGACCCCCCGGATACCTGCTGTGAGGCTGCTGAGAGTCCTGCCCTCTGGGTCTGATATATCTGCACTATACACCCTCAACCTGGGAAACTGATTTTCCTAAGAAAAAAGATCACACTTTGACAGGTTTGCTTAATATAGTGAGTCTCAGGCCACAACCTACTTGTGACCCAGTGAATCACTCTGACACTCTTCTGTGTGCCAAAAAGGTGGGTCTGGAGCATGGCATGCACAGCTCACCCCACTAGGACGCAGCTTTCAGCCAAAGCCACTTCACAGAGCAGCTGCCAGGTTTATCCTCATATGCTGCCTGCCTTTAGCACCTTAATTATCTTATCAGTTTCAGCATCGTATAGCTATCTAAAAGCACCTGTGGGAAAGAGACAGTCTTGGGAAAAGGGCATTATCGCTCCTTTCAGGTCTGACCTCAAAACTTTTTCCCAAGCCTCAACATTTGTTATGACACCAATTTCAAACCTTCGCAATAACTCATTGTGATAAAGGAGGCAACAGCCAGAGCTCACACCCTTCCCAGAGCCAGAAGGCTTGAAAGCCCTGGAAATCACCTTGCCATGTTCTCCCCCCTCCAGTGGTTGCCAAAATAGCTCAGCTATCTGCATCAAACGGCTGGCAAAGGGCTTTCAAAACGCACTGGGCCAGCATGTGTTGCTATGAAAGTGAGGGGGCCTGTGGGGGCCAGTTGTGCTATGCGTGTGCAGGATGTGAACGCTGCCACTGAGGGACACCTTGGAAGGGCACACAGGTGCACTGTGTGAGGTCAGGACAGCATCCGTGCCTATGGCTGAATCCTGCACCTAAGCCAGCCACAGCCAGCGGGAGCTGGAAGTAATTTCTGCATCCCTCCTTCAGGGCTTGCAGTCTCCCTGCCTGTTGTGTCTCTGTCTCTCATGATTATGGGATGATGCCACCACATGCTGAGAAATGTCAGAACTAAAGGATGAAGTAGGCAGACTCCAGCTTTACAAGAGAGAAAACAGACTCAGTGAGGTCACTGAAATAGGCTGTAGACAACAAAAGCAAAACAGGACCAAGCAACTTATCTAGATTAAGGGCAGCAGTACACAAGAACTAGGATGATACTGGTATGATATTAACCTAGAGTTGATTCCACATTGATATGATATCGTAGTGATGTCACTGTCTCACATCACTACATAAAGTGCAAATGTGTTTTTTCATAATATTTATGCTAATCATTTGGTCTTTGAAAAATAAATGTACTGTGAGTTTCCTACAAATACTCTGCAGCAAATACCATTTCTTGGAAAACAGAGAAGTAAGAATGGGTTACATGGAACACAGGCCAACATCATGCCTTCAGCTGCTCTACAAAGGCAAAGTAACCTGGTGTGCTCCTGCATTTCGGCTAGTGGAGAGCACAAAAGGAATTTTTAAGTTTTTATTCCTATGTTACTTCTGGTGGAGCACAACCCAAATTCTAAGGAATAATGGATGCTATAACCCAGATTCTAGTCCTATTAATATTCCTGTTCATGTTTTGTTTTACATAAAAAGTGCTAAGAAATAGTCTGTAAGACATGTTTCCACTGCCTGAACAAAGATAAACAAATCCTACCACAATCCAGGCTTGTGGTACTTGGCATGCTAATGGCTTCTCAGAAGCCTTTTCTTCTTACCTTCAGACTTCTAGAAAGAGCTTCTAGAAAAAGTCCTTTGACCCTGCTCTTCCTTGATCACTGACAGACCCAATATTTATGCACTTCAGCCTGCAATTACTCTTTAAATGTCCCACAAAATTCCAAAGAACAATAAACGTCCCTTGAAACTACCCAGCAGACCCTCAGGTAAAACAAAAAATATTATTTTCACTTTCTACATTTTCTCTAATATTTGCCAAAACCTATACTGACTCTTAGCCTTAAAATGTCTCTCAATGTTACACCACACATTTTTCTTCAGTCCTTTAACCCCCTCATCCCCTGAAGGAATAAAATTTCCATTTCAGATTTGTCTTTGTTTTGATAGATAGCATGCAAGCAAGTAGTTCATGATGACACACTTGCTATCAGATAAATTGATTTTTCATGAAGGATTTTTAACTGCTTAGAAGTTTTCCCAGCAAAAGCCATAGTAAATTGGAGGGAAATCTCATTTCTCATATGTGATGCCAACATTATGCAATTATTAGGAAAGAAAGACATTGATATTTTACTTAATCTTATGGACTCCTGGAAAATTTTGACTTTGAAGTTTGACAAAAGGCTTGGTATAAACCCAGCATAATTGATTCTTCACAGGGAATGTGAGGGCACATATGGTCTCCTGCCTGTAAAACCCTCTTTGCTACGTGTATATTATACACTATGTATACACCACAGTGTAGTCTCTGGTGTAGGTACTACAATTGCTCCAACACTGCCCTATGCTCATTAGTCCAATGTGTATTCCCAAAATGTCAAGACAAAGACATAATTGACTGCAGTTATGTCTTTACACAAAAGTATAGAAGGAGAATTTTAATTCAGTATTTATAAGGGCCCTGTTATATATAGGTATAGTCAAAAATTACTTATTACTCTTTCTCTCCCTTTTTTAAGACATCTTTCTAACAGTTTTTTTCTGACAAGTTTGAAAAAACATGGATTTTAAGTATACCTGAGCACTATATTCACAGCAGATTCTGAGGACTTATACTGCCAGATGACATTATGAGAGAGAGAGAGTATCCTTTTTACCATATGCAAACTCAGAGCTTCAGCTAAAAGTGATTACTGCTAGTAACCAAAATACCTCTTTTTTGTTGCCTGTGTTTCCACTGCTCATTTCTAGGAGTGACTGAATTTTAAGTCAGTCACTCAATGCATATGAAAGAATCAATCATCAAATATGTTCATTTGTTATAACTAAAATATCCTGGTAGTCTGAAATTGTCCACATGTGGGAATAAAGTGCTTCACAGGCAGCAGGAATAGCATGGCAAAAGAATATCTGTTTATCCAAAAATTTTAAACAGTCTACCTTGACCAATAATATCTACCTTGATAATTTTTCCGGTGAGATTTTACAAAGAGTGCTTTAGAATGAGAACACAAAAACTCTGCCTTGGAGAGTATTTTCTGGTTTCACATTAAGATCAAAACCAGTGGTTGCGAGAATCACAGTTGTCTAGGAGAATGCATATATCTGTTACAGTTGTCCAGTTCACAGACCAGCTTACAGACAGAGCTCTGGAAAATAACGTCTCCCCAAAAATGAGGAAAAAGCCAGCCATTCTCCCTGAGACATTTTGTGAAGAAAATTCTCATGCCATAAATTGCTTTAGCATAGAAATGAAGGGTGGCAGCTTGCACTATTTGGCAAGACAGGTCAAGGAGTGTTATCAGCTATCAGCTCAAGAGACCTGCCCAGGTCTGAGAGCTCTGAGTACCCTCCTCATCATCTACCATGAAGAAATGGAGCTAGGAATTCCTGGTTTTATGTTTTCAATATGAAAAGAAAATCAGGTGATGAGGTTTTGGGGGCTTTTTTTTCAGAACTGAATTTTTTTCTGTGGAATTGCCCTGGGTATTTTTTTTGGTTGGGGCTTTTTGGGGGGGCTGGCAGGGCATATTTAGGGAGAGATTATTTCCAGAGAAAATTTCCCTGCTTTGCTAACAAATTGTATCCATGTAATGTGCAATTTCACCACAGATGTATCAACTTTAGAAAAGAATGTGTGGGAATATCACATTTCTCAGCTATTTTAAGATTTCCGTTATTACAAAGACAGCCTAGGTATAAAAATACATGTGCAGACACAGCCTCATGTTTTCAACAGAGGCCACATCTAAAGGCAAAGCTCAACCAAGAAGCACAAATATAAAAACAACCTGCATAATTTCAAATAATCCCAGTTAAAGATCTGGTTTCATTTGCATGAGTACAACAAAATTAGACGTCAAATGAGGAGATGCAGAATCAGAGCAAAAAATCCTTCTGCCAATAGATTATGTTATTGTGTTTAAATACTGTACCTTTCTGGTAGGCAATACACAAACAGTCAATTTTATGTGGGAGTGGCTGCTATTATAAACTCTGATATATACCAATCAGAGACTAACAAAGCAGCTCAGCTGACAGGCAGAACAGGTTTCAGTATGTTATTCCAGACCTTTCTACCGCAAAATTAGCTGTCTGTGAAATGAAAGAATACAAAGAAACCAAGTTTTATTGAGCGATTTCAGCTGTCAATCCCGACATAAAATGGGATCTCTGCGTTCTCTTTAGGAACTTCTGCCAAAAGCTGCAGATCTTATGGTCCTTCTGAGAGCGTGCAAGAATCCATTTACCAAGGTTTAGGTGTCTGCAGGCTAGGGCTTTGGATTTCACCCAGAAAGATAGCCTTTAATGTGGGTGCCCATTCTTGCTGAATACAGGTCACGTAGAGCAACACAGAGATGTGCAACACATCAGCTAGGCTATAATCTTGAGCCATTCCTGATTACAGAATACCTTGAAGATTTGGTACAGCTTATTTTGCCATTTAGTATTGCCCAAAGCTCCCAGTCATTTGAGCATAAAACCCTCGATCCTTAGAATGTGCATTGAAATCATGTTCCCTTTCCCTGGACATGCTGGCCCAGGACATGGGAGGTAATACAGCCTGAGCAGTGCTCCTGACTGCTGATTTCTCATCATGAAGTTGGCTAAGCACCCACACTTGTGTTTGGGTTTGGATTGGAGATGTTTGCCACACAAAGTGGCAGATGCAGGCCAGCTCTGCCCATGCTCCCAGCCTGAAAAGATTAATGTGACTGTGTTACCACCATAGCGAGCGCCCATGGTAATACATCCTGTCATTGCACTCCATCTCCCTCAGCAGGATTAATTAGCTTGGCCTCAAGGACCATACTGAAGTGATCTGTGCTGGGTGCCTGCTACAGCACAAACTGGCTTGTAGCTGGGCAATTAATTCAGTCATAAATAAGAGATTTGGTTCAAGCAACCTGGTTTGATAAACAGGCCCCTAGGTGAGAAATGATAGGATAGATTCAAACTCAAACAGGTATTTCACCCAATGAGTTCC